>JAADVW010000080.1:0-73335 GCA_023335875.1 Elongisporangium prolatum
CTGACAAAGAACCATAATTAGCAGAGCACTCGGTTGGAGTGAATGACAGAAACAATGGCAATGACAAGGGATCGAGCGCTTACTTCTAGCAACATCGCAATCTGAGCTCTTGTGGGGATGGGAGCTGTCGCAGTGCCCAACTGAGTCGCAAGCTGCTGGTTTTCTTTCTTCAGTCGCTTCTTCTCGGCCTCGATTTCCAGCAACTGACTTTTCTGCTCCAGTTCCTGCACAAGTCGCTTCATTTTCTCAATCGTGTCCTGTTCAAACACATTATACCAAACTGTTTAATCAGAATCACCACCACCTCCCTCTTGTCCCATTACCAATGCGCATCCAACTGATCGCGACTCCGCACCCCCACCTTCTTTCGCTGTATGAAGCGCTGCTGTGAAGCTTGATGGCGCAGTCGTCGCTCCTCATCAGTCTGGCGTCTACGCGCGAATATGTAAAAGTGCGGCGCCTCCAGCGGCAAGACCAGTCGATGGCCACCATCGTAAGTGGGCGCGAATAAAAGTGGCGTTGGAGGAAGGGTATCCGGCTCCAGCAACAAGTTTTCAATGATGATCTGATCATACGAGGACCAGGGCGTCGGCTCGTCGTGCTGCTTCGGAGAGTAGTGAGGATCGTTGGGGTTCATGGTCAAG
Source organism: Elongisporangium prolatum (assembly GCA_023335875.1). Lineage (NCBI taxonomy): Eukaryota > Oomycota > Peronosporomycetes > Pythiales > Pythiaceae > Elongisporangium > Elongisporangium prolatum. Next base: position 645 of record JAADVW010000080.1, read on the forward strand.
TAGCGGCAAAGTTGGCGAGTGAGCCTTTCGACAGATAAGACAGAGTACAGTGTTTGCTTATGCTCACACGAGAAAGTACAATTGGTATGAATAGTCTAAGCAAAAACACAGAAACGAGACCGAGATGCAGGAAGGAAAGCCAGGACGCTTGATGCGTGATTATAATCGACCATCCGATTACTGTAGAGCTGCACTTGAGTCTGGCCTGATTGGAGTTTATAAGCAGCAGTGCGCTTTTGTACAGTAGCCATGCAGAACCACGTGCTGGCGCGTGCGAGATCAATTGTCAGCTGGCGACGGACGTGATTCTTCGCTGTCACCGTCTTGCTATTAATAACACGAGATGGCAACAGCGGACCTTGCGCGCTTGCAGATATGAAAGGCATCCTGCATCAGTTCGTTCATTCAATCCTTATGCGTCCTTTTCTCGATGGTGGACATTTAGACGAACGCACGAACAACGTTGCATTTGCTTTAGAAAAGCGCCAACCACCAGGTACAGAAAAGGTGAGCCAACGATCAGGTTGTTCGTCTGCTCGGATGCGCAGTGCGCCAATCGAGATTTATTATCACTTTTCTCACGCCTATGAGCTCCGTGTGTTTGTGTGCAGTCGGATAGCAATGATTGCAATTCATGACTCAAACTTGAAACCTGGGACGATTCACACGTCTGCAGTATACAACTGAAGGCAAACACCGTGCTTCGCGTCTCTAGGTTTGGAGGATTGGCGTCGCAACCACGCGTCTGCGTACATTCCAGCTGCGAACATCTGCGTTTTTAGAACGCAGAATATGTCTTCTAACGCGTTCTCATTGAAGGCGGACTTCGGAATTAAGCAAGATATCCATGGAGCTCAATCGCAGAACAGGACATCCTGATCAGCAGACGGAAAGCAATGTATAAAGAAGTTACGAGGGAATTGGAGAGCTGATTAAAACTAGCGACTTTTTCGTCTTACGATGTCGCGATACTTAAGAACGCCAGCTGAAATCGCGATCTGAAGACAGCCACCGTGATAAATGCGCCACGCTAGCCGTATTGCACGTGGCGTATATAATGCTCGGCATGCAGATCGTTAATCACAGGGTAGTTGGCACCAGGATTAGAAATCGCCTCAAGTAGCGCAGTCACAGCGACTTTTGCATGATGGACATTGGTCATCATGATCGGAGCTGGAAGAGGACCAGGAAGCACTGGTATCCCGTCCGCCGGAAAATCTGCGATGAGGAGCGGCGCCATGTGATTGATAATGCTGTTCACTTCACAAATTATCGCAATTCCAATTGCATTGGGAGGGGACAAGCAAGATTGCAGAATCTGAGCCGTCGGAGCAAAAATTGCTTGAACCGTTGGGTCGACCTCTCCAAGCGAACAAGCCCAAGTTGGGGTAACGTAATGCAGCAGATTATGAGCGGAACTCGGGTTCCTTAGCTATTTGGCCACAACTTTTCCGATAATGTTTAAAATTTAACGTTTCCACCACCATAAGAAAGCGACTACAAGATGATTGTTATAAAAAATCAACTATAATCAAGTCCTTTCGACCCCTATCAACACAAAGTCGAATATTCGACTATGTCCGACAATGGCAGGGCCACTAAAAGGGGATACAATCCTCTGATTGGATAAATTGGACGCAGACGAGACAATAATCCACATGGAAGAACCAACGTTTATGCGCAAAATAAGTACACGCGATGCGCCATAAACTTCTGCTCCAGAAATCCCGCCAATCATTTGTGCTACCTTTTGGAATAAAGGCCCATGATTGGCTAACCTCATTTTTACTCTTATAAACCGATGTCAACCATAATCTGCTGCATTACTGTACAGTTGCTACAAAAAGTCGTCGTCCAAAACTCCTTAAGTTCGTTTTCTCGAAGTGGCAAATTGGCATTAATTTCAACCAATGAATAGACCGCATATTTAGAAAATTCATCACATGAACTTTCAGGGTCAATGTTGCACTTATCCATACCATTCTTGAGTCAAAATATGTAGGCCAAAATGTCCATCACCTCTCTTAAGTACGACCAAAAAGTATTCGGCCGCGCCAATTCACTATCGAATTTCAATGGGAACGCCGAGGTAAGCCACAGCCTTAGACTTTCGAAAAAAATTATATGCACACTAGCACCACGTACGCTACCCATGCTCCGGATAATTTCAAGATGTGGACTCTTTATAATATTATTTGATTAGGAAAGACACTCCCAACATGTCCGAAATCTGTGCGTTGGTAAACGCAAAGAAGGAATGACATTTGCTGCCATCGCAGAGGATCTTAAGCTACCCGTCTCAACTGTCAAAAGTATTGTTGCGAAAGAGGCCAAGCATGGCCACATTCACACCCTTGTGCGCTCCGGGCGGCCCCGAAAGACCGACGCCCGAATCAAGCGTATGATTGTGCGCGTTGTTAAGAAGGATAGGCGTGCTCTAGCGATCCGAATTGCGCACGAAGTCGTCTTTAGCGACGAGAGCGGTTTCTGGCTTACAGGGAGCGCTGGGCGCATCTACGTGTGGCGCACGCCAGGTGAGGCTTTCAAAGAAGAGTACACTGCCCCAACCTTCAAATCGCGTCGACAGAATCTGATGGTATGGGGGCGCATTACCTGGGAGGGAGTTGGTGCCCTTCACATCTACACTGAGAACGTGACGACTGAATATTACAAGAAGTTCGTAGAAGCTAATTTGCGGTCGACTACTTCAATCTTGGGGTTACCTGGTGACGTTCTGTTTGTTCAAGGTGGCGCTACAGCGCATCGAGCACGCTCTACTCAGGCATACCTCAAGGAAAATAATATCATCTGCTTGCGGCATCCTGCCCAAAGCCCTGATTTGAACCCCATAGATAATCTATGGGCTCACCGCTAACACGAAGCCAGCAATAGACCAGCATCTATCCAGGACTTGATCAAGAAGCTGGAGGAAATATGGTACAACATCGAGCCTGCTATGGTTCAGAAGCTGTATGAATCGATGCCCAATCGTTTACAGCAGGTCCGGGAGAACAAAGGTGGTCATTCGAAGTATTAACCTGGCTCGTTGCATAAGCATTTTACTCTAAACTTGTTCATGGTCGAAGACTTTTTAGTCGTACTTATCTGAGATGCCAGCTTTGGCGCGCAGATAACTTTGTTATATTGATCGTTACGCCAATCTGAAAATACAAATAAATAGCAGAAATGTTCACTTTTCAGTTAATAAATACGGTGGGCTCAGTTTAATTTCGCAAGCATTGCAAAAGACAAAGAAACGAACTTAAGAAGGTGTGGACGAAGACTTTTTGTAGCAACTGTACGTTACCTAAAATTAAATTCTGCACTCAATGTACTGTACAGTATTGAATTAAATTGAATTAAATGATTAATTTCAGGGGATTCCACAATTTAATGATCAATTTTCAAAGCAATTCAAATTGTCATTTCTGATTAGCTACTAACAATAACAGCAAAAGGCTGTAACGGGATAGCCGTTACTAGCATACACTGGGTATGCGCGTTTGAGGAAAACGTACACCAACAGCAGCTTTAAGAGGGAGAAATCTGACGGTATTTAAGTTAAGTACGTGTCTAAAACCTCTAACCTTATGTAAATCTAAGCAGACGGGACAGGAGCCAACCGTTCTGATGTTCGTCTCTGATTGGCTATAAGCCAGCGGCCTTAAGCCGATTATCCATCAATGGGGATGAGGTCACTAATTTAGTGTCGAGGTACTTTAAATAGGACAATGGTCCTATGCTTATTGTGTGCCACACTAAATGATGTCGACGGTACATGGTACCGGGTTTCGTACCCAGTTCTCATTTAACATCAGCCCGAAAAGTCACACATTTTCTTACGACCATCACCACCAATGTCGATTACAAACAAGCAGATATGTGCTATTTTCTACAAGGAAATTGACCAGGGCAAGTTCTCGTGCCTTAAGTGTGCAACCCAGCTCGTCAGCACCAACGGTTACACCAACCTAATCAATCATTTGCAAGATGCACAAGTCGTATGAGCAGGAGGCTCGTGAGAGTCTTTGCTCTGGTTTTGCTATTATTAAGTCCGTTCCTGAGCGCTCTAAGGATATTTTCTGCTGGATTGAGTGGACAGTTATGGAGAGCCGCCCATTCTCGTTTTGCGAGAACAAGTTTGTGCGATAAAACACCAGCCTCAGTCTGATCTCATCGGATACGCTTCGCTACACGGAGAAGCTGTGTGATCTCGTTAAAGACAATGTGCAGGCCGCTGCATGCCAAGTTTGGGCTCGTGCTCGACAGTTGGGCTTCTGGTGGTCGCCATTTCGTGGCGATTTTTGCCGTCTATTGTGATATTACTGGTCAAATTGGTTCGTCTACCGGTTTTGGTATTGACAAGAGTTCCAAAACCGGTTTCCGTGCCGGTCATGCCCATACCGGTTCTAGTACTGGTCCTGATTTGGATGGGGAGATGTTTGAAGATGCAGAGCGCAGTGATCGGAGCTTCTTATTACTGGCGTTCAGGCCATTTTAAGATCAAGGCGACCTTGGAGCTCAAAGCTTGTTTGACATGATAGCCGACACTATCGAAATTCGATCGGCCTTGGCCTGCTGTGTACTGCATGACGGCCGACAACTGCTCCGTGAATCAGGCCATTGGGCGTCGTGTTGGTGCACTTCCTATGATTGGCTGTGCAAGCCATCGTATTATCTTAGCAATGAAGAACTCTATGGTGAAAGATGCCAATCTTTTGGGAAAAGTACACTTAGTAATGAAGAAGTTGGTGACAATCAAAGGGAGAGCTCTATTGAGGAAAGTCTCCTAACTGAATCCTGTTTTGAAAAATGAAAAGCTGGTCTAGTACCTATGCAATGACACAGTGGTATGTGGTTCTTCATCCAGTTCTTTGCACTCTCTCTCGCGACGAACAGGAAAAACACGATGTGGTTTTGCTCACCAAGCGCAATATGCGTCTTCTCCATGTGCTTTCCAATCACTTAGGGCACCTCCATGGTGCGACCAAAGAAGCAACCTGCTCGTCTCACGCTGTCGGGGTTAGGCGTATATGTGATACCGTCTTAAAACAGTACCCGGAAATGAAATCTCGGTTGCTAAACACAGCGGCTATTGTAAACAACTCCCAGCTTGAAAGCGGATTGGTCAAAATGCAGCGTGAAGAAGTGTTGACTTCGCAGGAACGCACGGCATGTGCAGACTTCAAGTCGGTTAGACCGGTTCCTGTTGACGTGGCCACAGCGACTATTGTAGCGCCGTTTCGATCCGTATTGAAGAAAAGAAACGCAAGGCTGTGTCCCAATCAAGGTACGTAGACAGTCGGTTCGTGTCCCCCACATTGTTTTCGTCAGCAATGCTCGTGTACAATGACCAGAGCAAGTCGATGGATGCGGAGACATTAGAGCAGTTGATGCTCCTCACAGCAAACAAGTCCCTGTGGTCGCCTCAAACAGTGCACTATTTGCGAACAGAACTCGATAAAAATTGAGTTGAATTGTAAAAAGTAATTGAATTATTAATTTTGTCTCAACATGTTGCTCAAAAAAATGTATAATTATATGTTAGGTACCCCTGAAGTGTATAAGGGTTGGGCTGCCCAACGCTTATACACTTCCCACGCTTCCGAACCAACTCCTTCAATACGCACAATGCGTAAATCTTCGCCTTCGACCTCCTCCTTCTGTGCGCCTGCATCCACTTAACGCGATCAACTGTCGGGGTGGCCCGCACGCTGGCACGAACGGACGGTGAGAGTTCCTAGAAGCAGCTGCCATTTCACTCGTCTTTGTTGTCTTGGTCGTCTTGCTTGTCCGAGACGAGTGAGATGGCAGCTTCTTCTAGGAACTCTCACAAACGGACCCGTTGGTACAACTTTGACCAAAACAGACCCCGATAAGGTTCTCAAATTGCGTTACATCCTTTGAAGGTTTCTGGTTACAGCGAGTAGCAACAGCAATGACATGGGGTGACATCCTGGTCCAGAGAAGTAGGGATTGTAAAGCTGACGTTATACGACTGCCCCTACAGCACCATCTTGCATCACCATTACGGATCGAACATAAAGTCGAGCAATAAATGAGAGGTGAATTAAATATTACATATAAATTACAAAGCCTTTGATCTGCCCCGTGATATTCGCAGGAGCGGTCTGTCCAGATACTTGAATCTTGCTTGGAATTCACAATGTTCCACTACTGGCCTTATACAATACTGTTATATCCCACTCACCCAAGTTGACTACTTTCGGGTACAGGGAATGGCTCGGTGATTTCCACAGACACAAGTGTGCGGTAATCTTGCGTATATTAAACTGTGACGGAAAAGCACCAGGCACAAAAAACCTTCCTACTTTTCTCTGTTCCTTTCTCAGAGGATGCTTGTACGTGCAACAGTAATCAACTGCCGGATCATACGGGTAACCTTCCGTTCACCTTGATCACTGGGACGCATCACATTCCCAAGTCAGATGAAAGAGCAAAACGGCCGGCAGTAACGACAGAGGCGCGTATGGCTGGCTGCCTGAGCTGATAGCCGCTGCCCTCTGCTTCACCAGAAGCAGTCAAAGCAGTTGGTGCCCATCCTCACAGCTGGCGATGGCGGATGGCTTTCAGCAGCGTCAACAGAGACGTGTGTTTGGTCCTGGCTCTCGTATCTAAATGCGCATGCGATCTTGCTGATCAGCGACCTGCTCTCTCGGACGTGAGACAGCAAGCGGATTGCGATTCGAAGCTGTGGTTAGCCTCTGTGGCCAAGCTATTTCCGCCAGAGGCACTGAGTTGCGTGCTCGTGCCGTCGAATGCACCGCCACCAGCGTTGCCCGGCACCTGCAAGGAGCTATTCTTGCTACTGACTCGTCTGCAAAATGACGGTATTGCCCACAATCTGAGCTCCTGCCTTCAGATTGTGCCTGTGCGAGTACTGGCAACGCACCACGTTTAGGTCGTAGGCCAGTCGCGACTCTGCTGCTTGACTCTGCCTGGTGGCATGAGCCATTCCGATAGCATTTATCTGCGCGAGCGTCTACAGGATCTCCATGTGCTACACAAGAGCAAGCCTTATTCTCTCGCCAAGCGGAAGGCGCGATCTTCCGTTAAAAGCCTAGTTGAAAAGCAAGCCAAAGCCTTTCTTGTGCTGACACTGCGTGGGACGCGTCTGGGGCTGGAAAGTTCGCCCTTGCCCTCTTGTCAGCTCTGCACAGTCCAGCTGCATGACATCGCGGCGAGTGCAGGATAAGTATTGCTTTGGCTCTGTCTTCATCTGACAGTTTTCTCTTATAGCATATCAAGACTTCGTCAGAGGGACCGTATTTCGTCACCGACGTGCCCTGGAAGAATCTGCGTGCGTGTGATGACGCCGGAGAGTGCTCAGCCTAACTATGTCAGATCCCCAAGGGCCGTCAGATTAGAGCAGCTTGCACTTCTCCATCCTGGCGCCAAGACTGGTCAGAGCGCGCTAGCCAAGCCGGTGCAGCGTCATAGCGTACCTACCCATGCAGCTGCTCGTCTACTCGGTTGTCGCTGCGCACGAAAATCTAACGCAATGACACAATGAGCGTTGGAGTATTCGATGCAGAAGGAAAAAGCTCGTCTTTGACAGGAAAATACGAACGCCTAGTAGTTTGTCATTTGTAAAGAAGGAAACATACACGATCGAGTGCATCATGAGCATCCCGAGAATAATTTCACATCTCCACAGTCGCATATCCGACTGATCTCATGTGTTGTAGTATCTCGTGCTCGTACAATCCCAAACAAAGTATTGCCGGTCATCTATGCATAATGCCATTACCTATTTCGCTTCTGCCTGCCCAAGCGTGTCATTCCCAAGTAAGCCATGCCTGCTGCCCGCCGTCGCCCACTTCAGCTCCACATTCCTCACATCAGGCTCAAGCGTCCCTACGCAGAAAGCCGCAGGAACGCTTGTGCCTGATGTGAGGCATATGGCTAGGCGCCTAACGACCAGGAAGTCTTGGGCGAAATTGATTGTGAGGGTTGCTGCCGGACTCCGAGCAAACCGCCCTTTAGATGTGGCCATTATCGGACGCTACGGAGCAGCCGAAGTCTTGTTGGACGAATCTCAGTCCCAATACACCGATGAACCTGTACGGCGGGCTCCGATTCAATCGCTTAGGTCGACATCATCAACGCACACGAGCACCCGTGCACTTCAAGCGGCATCAATAGATGGCAAACCAAAGGGCACCACGCTGAGTTCTGACGTCACAGACCTCGCGACCCTAGATATCTACGCAGTAGTAGATTTCGTTCCAGTGAAGGGCTACAGCGTCCAATGGCGCAATGCCAAGGATGGAACCAAATACACAGACACATAGGAACCAAGTGCAGAGCTGCTTCGGGACGGGATCGATGGGTTACCTTTTATTCCGAACAAATACAAATCAAGTCATTTTTTAATTAAGCTTCACTTTATCATGCAAATCATTTTTTCATCAACTTAAACAGCTGCTGCTTGACCCTCATACTCAAATGATGTATCAGCACATGAGGAAGTAGACTTTTCGCTACCGCTGCTCAATCATTCCCATCACTAGAGGAGCCATCCTCACACTCAGACCCCTTTTCTGTGCCATTCAGTTTTAGTGGCTTAAGTAGATCAATTCGTTGGCGCTTTGGGCTCTGCATTTGTCCAGCGGCATTCTCAGCCAGCTTGCTCACGTACGACTTGGACAGGCGGTTTATCGTTTCAACAAACTGGGGCATAGAAGGATAAGGCGACGGAAATGCCTTGATTATCTCTCGAATGAATCGTTCAAGAGGGTTGTTAGTCCTTTCAACAAGAGAATGTTGCAGACCGTGCACGTTCCAAACCCTTGGGGGAAATCGATGAATCCTTATCTTCCGGAAATATCATTAGAATCTGCGCCACCTGCGCCTTGAGAAAGAAAACTAGCGTCGGCACACAGCGACTTCACGTTGCATTGTACCCAAACGATACCTTTGGGGTCAATGACCGAATGCTCCATTACCGTAAGCATGTCCAGAACCTTAGATGTCATCGCCACTTGAATGTTAGCTTCAGATAGGCGAAAGCGCTTGATTTCTTGCCGCACGGCTCGGTTGAAGCGGAATAGACAGTCTATTACGTCTGCTTCTGGAAACTAAGTCTATACTGCATTCTGCAAACCCTTCTCAAAGTCGCAAACAATGCTCCTAGGCTCCAACCTCTGATCGGTCGCTTGGATAATGCAGTGGATGATGTACCAGTATGAATCTTCAGTTAGAGACTTGCTGAGAACGTGAAACACCGGCACGAAGACATCGGAAGCCCAATCATGCACCATTAGAATAACGCATTGCTTCAATCCCTTGGGGATGCAGCGGAACGTTTCATCAGGCAATAGGTTGTATTGATGTGGCATAGTAAGCGCATTAAGTTCGAATTGCCCAGTCGATGACAGATTTGGCTCCGATGCCAATTTGGGTTTGCCGTTGCCAGATGAAACTGAGAGAATGGATCGCTTCGTTTTGGACTGAACTCAATGGTGGTTGCTCGATCTTTCCGTGAATGTCACCATTAAAGTGCAGACTTCTTGCGCGACAGACGCGTGCAATAACCTGAGCCGATGACAAACCCTTTACAGGAAAGTTGACGTCTTATCCGTAGTGTTGTTCTCTTATAGCCTCCCAAATCGAGACAGCAGGAAGAGCTGGATTCTTAACTGCCATCATGCCAGCAGCGCGCGTCATCTCTTCAGTAACATCGCGCCCTCCGTAGACCGCTGTCTCGTTGAGGCAGCTGTGCTCATGAGTCTGAATGTACCCCATCGCATTGACGTCAAAGTGCGTTTTGCCTTTACATCCTTTCGCATGCTTGAAGCACCGACAAGAAATACGATACTGTGATTCATGGTACTAGTAGTACTTCAAGCCTAGCAAATACACTGTCTTGTTCTCCTTCTTCTTGCCGGTGCCGATCTCATCGTCGGTGCTCTCGACAACAAGCCTTCCAGGATGAGCAAGAAAGACCCCTTCGGCTCCTGGACTGGCCATTGAACGTCGCTGGTACTATTGAAAAGATGTTGCGAGTGCCTAATAGCTGCCTTTCGGCATTGTGGCTCCTCGCATCTTGTCGGCGATTGTGTGTTGATGAACTTTTGTTTTGATGCGAAACACCTCTCTGTTTTAGCCACCACCAGCGAACAGATTAAACTTGATGAGCTGTGAAATTTACTTCAACCTATTCGCTGTTGATTTATAGTTAACTTGTTCTGTACTGATCGGTATGAGATTTTACCAGCTCAATGGTGCGTGTGATTTGGTGGACGTCTACAAGCAAGTCGCGCGGACCTCAAGTTTCTCGAGTATGCCGACGACAAGGCGTATCTAAGCTCATAGGAGACTCGTTGAGAGGGCAACGCGCGTTTCAAGCACTACGACTTGCTTCTGCGTACCTCCCGTGCGATTCCTGGGCCACCAAGAAACCATCGACTTGTTCTACACATGTGAGAAGCGTAGGCGGCCAATTTCTCCCAAATGTGCCCCGTGGAAGTGCTCTGCTTCGTCACGACTACGAACGCGAGATTCAACGCCGTGCGGATCACATTTCCGTGAGTGTACTGAAAAGGCATCTATTTTCAGCAAAGGGTATCAGAGCACCTGTATACTGGATCAATTCCATCTCCCCGACGGCACTTATATTTGTGCTGCTTACAGCTCGTTCAAAGTCTCGCAGTGCTTCGCCATTTCTGTTGTAAAGGGAATCAAGATCGCGGAGGATGAAGAAAAGTACTGCCCATTGCAGGAATATGGCAACCTATGGATTGCAAGATTTAGTTTGTCCGCCAAGTGCAGTTTGCTTAGAATGCTTCTGTGAGGTCCTTTGTTGAGTTTATTGGCAGCTCCGTTATCAACATCATTTGCAGTGCACATTGCATCAATGGTACAAAAGCACCACATTATATGAGCTGTCAGCTAACACGCGGGAGATATAGATAATGTTAGCATTGACTCGACAAAGCAACGCAGAAATATGGCCCAGCAATGATTTTGGCCTTTCCATTTGTCCATAAAGGGGATTATGAATGACTCCCACACTAGTTTCATTTGAGCGCGGTTCTTAGGTGAATAAATTGGGTCGAATATGATCGTCGAGACTGAGTCCAGCTCCCAGTCGAACACGGATAGAGCAATATTGCGCTTCTCAATACTGGAAAGAATCAATTTCTCGTTTAGAGAAAATACTGCCAGAGCGCTTAGGCTCAAGTCTTAATAATGAAACTAGTGCGTGTGTTGATCTCCCATGCACCAGTCAACTGGAGACGAATCTTGGTCACATTTTTTGCAGTCAAGGATATCACAGGTATCAGGTCAAAGTACTTGTACAAGTTCCATCTATCTTGAGCGGCAGGGTCGATTCGTCAACTTTACCGAGGCACATATAATACATGTGCTTACATGGGAGTCGCATCGCTACATAAAAATAGCACGAGCAAGTCAACTCGGTGGTATTCACAGTGTAGGTCGCTTGTGAAGCTGACATCTCGTACAATATAACCGCAGCTTCCACTCCAGCTGAAGCTGTATTTTGTTGATCTTGCTCCATTAAACACGAGCACAAGGCCCAACATTCGTTGTCAGCATGATACGATTCCCACTCTTCAAGCATCTTCTTTAATACGAATATGGAGACTGCGGCTGCTACAGGTCTCAAAAACTCAGGGTAGATCGATAGGTGAGAGAAGTGGTCGATCTAGAACGTAATATTGTGTGCACCCCTTGAAAAATAGACTCTTGGTGCTGCAGTATGGCACGCAGGCATTTGTATATTCCTGTCTTGCGGCCAATAACGGCTTTCAGTTGCCGCCAGTTCGATTCAACTCTGCTGGTAGTCGAATTACCACAAGAAAAAATTTCGTACCTCGTCCAACGTTACTCCAGTAACAGTAACTGCGAATCCAATGCACTCAAAATAAAGAAGAATACCATATCCAAGCGTGGATACATTTTCTTGGAAACTGGCCAAGCTGCTTTGGAAAGACGTTTCTCTTCGACTGTAACATCTTGATAAATCCAGATCCAACAATAGTTCTTTGATCAGCGGTAAGTCGATACTCAGATGCAGAAAGTGCCCGTCTAATAGCGCGAATAGCGTGAAACTGGCATAGAAAGACCTTGCGAAATGTTACCACGATTTCGAAATTGATATATGCTTTGCTACATACCGTTGCATCTCGATACGAGTGATCCAAGACACCCCATTCGGTGAAATCCTTATAAAGGACGAGTGCATCAATATCAACCCATGCTGCGTTACACGATTGAAAATAGTTATTCCAACCTGGTCTAGAACTATACAGCAGTGATTTCCTTCAACTGGTGCAAACTTCTCAAGCATATGCTTCATTCGACTCTCAGCAGTACCGCGACCCAGCGCCCGGTCGTAAGATTACAAACTTGCGTCGATGACAATGGATTTTGTTTGATGAAAATAGGTGTCAGGAGCGCAATTAAAGATAGATGGCTGGATGCTTACCAAGCTCATTGGAAAAAAGGTTGCGATTTGTCTTGTTTAGTGTTTGTCTCGATCATGGCGTCAAGTATGTTGCCGGATTGTCGTCTTGTTAAGATAAGTGCTGAACGCTCCAGCACTGAGAAAATGTTTGTGCGAATGATTCTACACACAGAAAAGAACGGGATTAACAAGAAGCCACATACATCAGGTTTGAGCCTAAAATAAACTTACCTGGCTTCTGCAGATGACACGCCATTTCGCTACTCCGTCCACCAACCTTTAGTGCACTAAGATGGACGACCTTTCGAGCAGCGCATTTAGTAAACCGTTTCCGTTCGTGAAGTCGCTGTCCTTTTCCTCGTCGTTTCTGCGTACGTCCGTGAGAGCACCAGAATGATACGTAAGCATGCGAGTAGCCACCGGGATTTTTGTACGGTGCATTCGTCTTCCGATTCAGAACATCATATATTAGCATTGCAACAAATACTCTTTAGGCGCACGATATTTGGTACCTGTTCCAAGTTGTTATACAGTAGCCGTATCTCGCTTTCTAATGCAAAGATAGTGTTTTGCACTGAATGCCTCCCACGCACGGTTGAGCACATCCTAAAATGAGAAGTTGATCGGCTCAGAACGCGGGGTAGTTTATTATGATGCGCTCCCAACCTTCCAACTTAGCACCAGACTCATCTATTTAAGGCTCCTACCGTATCTCCGACTCTATAAATTAATAATGGAGTTAAAACGACGCATAATCCCAATATCTGCAGTACTAAAGCAGGCCTATGATAGTCGTATTTGATGTCTTTGCTATCGTGCGTGCTAAATCTGCTGCAGCATCTTGTTCTGCGCCCCCGTGTATAATCAAACAATTATGCACTGTGCACTGTCGTTTCCTTGCGAAAGAGTAAATGGTTGATTCTGGGTTCGTAAGGGGAAGGCTCATCCTCTGAACCGCCAATTTATTGGGTTCGAAAGGGGGAAGGCTCATCCGTTAAATCGCCAATTTTCTATATTACTGGGTGCACTAGACTCCGCTTCTTGAGCGAGGCCATGTGGCGGCATGCTCACCGACGTGTCTCCTCTTTCGTCTCTTCTGACCGATGCTGTGATTCTGACCACTCCATTTAAGTTAGTTATCATGATTTTCCGTTTAAGTACGCTGGTGTCACACCCACGTCCCACGGCGACAGGAAGAGGGGACCTCTTTCTGTCGCCGTGGGACTGAAAAGAAACTGATTTATTTCCGATTTACTCGTAAAATAACGGAGTTGTTTTACGAGTTATGTTCATATGACAAAATCACTACGAAGTGTGTTCATTGGTTGAAATCTCCCGTTCCTTGGAGCACAACGCAACACAACCAGAATTGCAGCCATGGACCCGCCAGAGCTGGCGGTCGAGATGGAAGAATCTGTCCACATGACTTATCAAAAAGCAACACATATACGCTCCGACAACACGAAGCGTTCTTACGCACCTAAGCAAAAAGAGTGCATGGAGTGGTGTGATGCCGAAGGATACGGACAAATGACAAACCACACGGTAACATCAGCTAAATTGCATCTATTTCTTGAGGAGCAGGTCATCGGACGACCAAGGAAAAAGGCAAATGCTGTAGGAGACGCTATTCCTCGCGTCGGTAAAGCTACAGTTCGATCCTATCCTGCAGCGATTGTGGATTTATGGAAGCAACTCATGATCAATTCGCATGAGCACCCAAGAGACGACGCTGTAACTCAATTCCTGTTAAACACTGTTTGTGAAGATGATTCGCTCAGAAAGAAAAACTATGACGATCGTGGAGTTGTCACTATGTTGGATGGCTATACGAGCACGATCAAATGCAGATTGTTGGAAGGCATTTTTGGGAATCATCTCGAAGTCACGGAACCTCGCTTCGCAATTAGTTAGCGTTTTTGTCGTCTCATTATGCGCTTATGAGAGGCGAATCTGCCCGAATCATGGAACTCCCTGATTTGCATTCTGTCAAGTTGGAACGTGAGGGATTTAGCCAGTGTACTGCTATTATTATGGTCATGATGCAAGGCAAGACGAGTCAATTTGGGCGGCTTGAGATTGGTGCTTGTTTGCGAAATAAAGAAGTTGCTATTTGCCCCCACAGTGCACTCGGTTTTTATCTTTTTTGGCGTTTTCATATCGAAAATGAGCTTTTCCCCTCATTTAATTCAAGTCAAGAATGCTAAGACATTAAACTGTTGCGATCGGGTGATGATAGAACGGCTCCTATGTCATACCCTGTACATCATGCAGCTATTAGTGGTGCTCTAGCGGCCATCGGGCTGCAAACAGAAGCAAAGACTCACGTCGGACAGGGATCTGGTGCATGGATGGCCAAACCGGGCGGTGCCAGTGAGGCACAGATACGACGCCTCGGGAGATGGAACTCCCAAGCAATGGAGAACTGCTATTCGTCGGCGTTGCCACGAGAGACAATGCGCACATTGGCTGCTTTAATGCTCAACAGGGGAGTTACTTTTTTGCTCGGGACGTACTTGATCCACCAGGATTATTACAGAAGATGGTGATTCGTGGATGAGTGGCTATTAAAACTGGATGCTTTTAAAACTGGAGTCAAAAGCATGGAGCAAAATATTGCCGTTTGGGGTTTTCTCAATTTGATGGTCTATCTCAGGAGGATTACAATCCAAGATTCCGTGCTCTTAATGTCGTTGTATCCATCCCATTCCAAGAGTCCCAAATCAGATCAGGGCGATGCGGGCGCTCTCGGGCTAGCCATGGTGCTTGCGGTCAGGGAGAGGCAGGAGGACTGCGGCTCAAAATGGAAAATGAGCTCGCATCCGGCGCTGAACGCTGGGCCCTCATTGCCATGTGTCGCCCCCTAAGCGAATCAATCGTACTTGTACTGACAATACAGAGTCAAGATTTATTGTATTTTGCTATCTGATTCTCTTGCAACTTCGGTTTACCGGCGACAGGGCGTGTTTTCTTTCAAACGCTGCTATCACGGCCACTGCTCGCATGAGCCGAGGAGGAATGTTGCAAGAATCGACCCAGTGGGCAGAAGAATCGGCACGCCAGAGCGACGGATAGTGGTTTCGAAACCGCTGGCGAGCTGCCATCCCTCGTACGCATATACTTATTTGCCTTGGCGGTTCACACAGCAGGGTTACCGTGCACATAAGATCAAATAGATCACTCTGCAACCTTCAATGTTCAAGTCAAGACCTCTTCCCTCCCTGGCCTTCGCCTGCTAGAAGTTGGGTCGCTGTACGTAGCGTCGCAAACGCGCAGAGAGAGAACGCATCCGCTGCGAACTGGGGCCTCTTTTTCCGATGCTTCGATATTTTTCGGTGTGACCCTTTCTTCACGCGTATTATCGGGCTACACACCCCAGTGCCACAAGCGAGCAGGACGCGCGTTGGCTCTGGGAGCGTGGAGTTAAGGTATGCGTGCTTCTGTCTACAATGGGGCAGTGGTGGTGTCGTCCGGGTGAAGGCTTGGCTGGTAGGTGGTTGGCTACCCGGCGCTGCCATAACCGATGGAAAAAGTTGTTGCGCGCTATCTGGTGACTCTTGAGATCGCGTCCAGTGTGCTGGCGTCGTGGCGGCGGCCTCCATGTTGTCGTTTGCGTTGCCGCGCATGTCGCCGTTGTGGGCCCAGATTACGAGTCATGATTCCAATCTGATTCTTCTCTAAAAACCTCTGAAACGACGGATTATATCTTGTTATGAAAATTCGGTGATTTGTCGGGAATCGTCTCCGACGATTCAAGCCATGTGCTACCCAAACTTCATATTGGGTGACGTTTAAAACCATTTTGTAAGGTGTTGAGGCTAAATACCTAAATTTTCAACACCTAGAAACATGTGAAAATGAAGCTTTAAACAGCGGTGAGGACAGTAGCTGCTAAAAAATTAGGAAAAGGTGGAAGCAAATTAAATTTGTAAATTATCCTCCCCCTACCTTTCAAAGGTACAGTATTACTAATACCAAAAAAAGCAGTTGTGGCCGCGTCGTTTCGACCTGCATGAGCATGACCACCGAGGGCTCGCGTATCTAGCGCCACATACGATGGCGCAACAGGACCACATAGACCAGGAGTTGAATGCCGCCAAGAATCGACTGCATCGCGTGGCGCAGGTAAAGACCTCTCTCTGTCGCCCAATAGACTTATCTCTCATGTCTCGTGGCCACAGAACTTCTCGATTGAATGGAAGTCGTTCCTGGCGTGTGCCATGAAGCTCAAGCAGCAGCAACATTGTGCAGACGCGCAGCTCAAGTCAGGATTCGAGACGCTGTTGCTACAGTCACAGAGCGGCCTCAACATGCTGCATGACATGAATCACGCACGCGCGCACAAGTGGCAGGACTTGTCGTCTCAGTATGGCACGCCTCTCACGCCATCGACAGTGAAGAACGGAGAGTTTCACACGACAACACCAAAGCCACAGGTGTCGTCTCTGCACGATTCGAACAAGCGGCTCGTGGCTCGAGTGCTGCAGCTTGCGCACCAAAAGGGCCACGTCTGTCGTCTCGCGCTAAGTCGCAAGCCAGACTTCTCTGAGGATTCAGACACGTCGTGGCATAATGGTAACTCGCAGGTGCGTCGCCGCCACCACGATGCGCTTGTCACTGCGTTTGTACAAGCTATGGACACTCAGCACCGACTCCAGCCACTGAGCGCTGCCGAAACAGCTCCAAAAGGACCTTTTGGGCGGCGATCAAGCGTCGACGCGGACAGCTCAATGTACCAAGACCACGGCCTGCGCGTGGGAGATCTAGAGTCTCTCGTTCGCTTTGCGCATGTGCAACAGACGCACTCGGTGGCTCTGGATCGCTTCTTCATCCGGTTAAAATGGATGCTGACGAGTCATCGGTACCAACTCCGGCAGCGGATGCTAGAGCTCGTGCATACGCAGCAGGCCAAGACATCAAGCCCCATGTCGCTGCAGTGTCCGCTATTCGTTATCAGCACTAGCCGACTGGACGCCGAGCTCAAGCTGTTGCTGCAGCAATTTTCGATCTCGGAGCTCAGTGCGCATGGCGACGCTTCTCTTCTGCGCGGCCGCGTAGACCGAGTGGCCGTACAGAGTCTCCAAGCCACGGTCGTCCTCGATCGCTCAAAGCACAAGAACGGCCAAGAAGAAGATGAAGGCGATGCAGAGTCTACGAGCAGAAACAATCCTACTGACGCTGCTATGGAATCGCTGGTGGGGCGCCACCAATGGATGCGATCTCGTTGGGATCTGAGCCAGCTCGAGATCTTCAACACTCTACAAAGTCGAGACAGCGCTCATTACCGCAGCTTCAGACAAACTCAACCTTTCAATCACGAGTCTGGAGCAATACCTTCGCATCAAAAGCAGACCATCGATGGACTTCTTTACAATGAGTTAGAAGTCGTGCGCATGAGCAACTTGGAGTACGTAAAGGCTCGCATGGAGGCTCGTGCGCTTGGCCATTTCGAGTACGCGTTCATCGATCTCCACAAAGACCACAATTCCAGTAAACAGGATCTCCATGTGTATCCGAACCCAGACGAAGGCAAACCTCCGCCTCCAACGACGCTACTTGAATATGCCATAAAAGAAGCTAAAGCCGAAGGAATTAGCACGATGCGAGAAGACATGCAGGAGACAGCCAAGCAGCTATGGCAGCCTGACATCCTGTACTCGTACTACATGCTCAGGTTGATCTCGTGCCGTGCGAAGCGCCATCGACTTCTGCGGTTGCTCAATTACTTCCATTACATCCAACTCGCGCGTCGGCCTCAGCTCTCTTCCGATCACACGAGCACGAACACAAGTGCCAAACGCCGCATGAGCGAGCCTCTGTCCGGAATGAAGCAGACTCTGTGGTCTGTCGAGCGACGGCAGAATGAGTACATCGTCGTGCGAAACCACTACAAACGAGATGAAAAGCCGAACATGGACGACGAAGTCATTTTCCCAATGGCGAGGCGTGATCTTGAAGCCATCGAGCACCAAATGCTGAGCATAGCGAGCGTTTACATTGCCAACCAGGAAGCAAACAGCTTACCAAAACATGCATCAGATTCGATGCATTCTGCCCGTAATGTTGGCACTGCTCTAAACCCAGAGCGAGTGATGGCGATTGATCACATGCAGGTCATCTGCGATCTATACGACTCAGAGTTAAATTTCCAGCAAGCCAAGTTGCAGCTCGTACAGCGTCTGATTGCCAACGGTCTGGAAGCCAACTCGGAAGAAAACTACGATGGGCAGCATAGTTCTTCGTCAAATGCGATTATCATCTCGTTGCTTCGTCGCCGTCCGTTGCTGGATTTCTCGTTGCAGTACTTTTACGACAGCTACGCAATAGAAACACTTCACTTGGATCTGCAGGCGAATCTCCAGCAGCAAATCCAGCAATATCTTGCCCAAGTGCAGCAGGTTCATCATCTCGGCAATAGCGATATCGACTTTTGGCTCACACACCAGATTCTGATGCATGATAGCGCCATGCGATTCCAGGATCTTCAGCGCCAGATCCTGGAAGAGGCCGATTTGAAATGGTTTTCGCCGCTAGAGGTTTGTGAATTCCACGCTTTGCGTCAGGCAATCTATGAAAAGATGCTGGTTGTTTGGAAAATCGTGCTCAATGTGGAATTGATCGCGCCCGATAAGGCAGGCGTTCAGTCACTGGAGCGGAACGGCAGCGACATGCTACAGGGCAATGGCTGGCAACTTACTGTCAGTCCGCAACTGCTCTTGGATGTTTGTCAGAGCTTATCCGCTTCTTCAGAGCAGTTTGATGAGCGCAGTGCGTTGGACTCTCGATCTCTTGTCAACAATCTTATCGATGGTCTCGAGGTCGTGGAGTGGCGCCATAAACTCGGGCAGCTTGTCTATGAATCGAGCGTTTTGGATCGCATCGCGAGCTTCCAGTTTGAGTTTGTGAGTCGAATCGAAATGTCAGACCAGCCGCAGCATTTTTTCTTTGACGCGACTCAGTGTGACGCGAATCATTTGCTAAGACCGCTGGGCATTGAACTATTGACTGTGAACGATTCTCGGTTCCAAGCTCTGTTCAGTCAAGAGCCGCACAAACACTCCAAGACAGTTGCCGAATGGCTCGACGCGCAAATCGTTTCCGATATGAAGAGGGCAAACGAGCACGCCATAGGTCCTGATCACGCAGCAGGGGCGTATCGAGCCATGTTGCTAGATTTGCAGCAAAGCTGGATGGAATTCCTGGCCAAGAGCGTCCGATATCAAGACTTCGTCGGTGCGCACGTCTTTGAATTCGCTGCGTCCACGCCCTTCTTGTTTCACAGTCTCGCGTTGCATCGAAACCAAGATCCTTCAGTTAAAAACTCGGCCACGGACTCACAGTCAACGAATTTTAAAGCTGCGCGATCCAAATACATGGGCGAGATCGCAGAGAAAATGAAAGAAGACATGCAGAAGCGCTGCTTTCCGTACTGGATACGAGTCGATCAGCTGAAAGACATGCTTCGGAAGCGCTTTTTAGCTCCGGCCAATCGACATCGATCGACCGTCATGCAGGACGAAAGCCAAGAAGATGACAGCAGACGCGAAGCTGCAGCGCTTGCTGAGGCTCAGCAGCGCGTAGCAGCATGCATGACCTACTTGACCGCGGAAGGTGGCATTCCTCATTTACTCGTGAATGTCGACAAAGCTCTGGAGATCGTCCGAAATGAGCAGCGGTTCATGTCCAGCGTGACAGAATTATCAGCCAAGCCGACGCGCAACGCGTTCACCACTAAGCTTGCTGAAGAAGGTAGTCATGACGTCGCTAACGGATTGAATCAATGGCTGACGAGCCGGTTAAGACAGCTTCAAGAGGATTTAAACGGAGTGCACGAACTTCCTGGCAATACGACCAACAGTCGATTCGTAATTGATCCCACGCTCATGGCAAACGGAGAAGCATCGAACGACGTACTGCTCGCTTTGCCGACGTCCAGATACCTGCTCGACCAGTTCGGCGTTGCGCTTGGGAGGGATCAGCCGTCGCCTATAGCAGCCAAGACTTTAAGAGAGAGCAACAAGCTTCGAGAAGATACGCTCGTCCTAGTGTTTGACATCCTTGACCAGTTTCTTCAGGTGCTGACTTTGCTGCGTTTGCAATGCGGCTTTCGCACGCTGATGACGATGACGAACACTCATCATACGAGCCGAAGATTGCACGCAAGACGGTGGCGATCTTCTGACCACCACGCTAATTCACTGATGCAACGATGGCAGGTGCAGTTTCATGAAGAAATCATTCGATTTCAAGAGAGTTTGACTGAAAGTCTGGATCCCTCCCTTACAGCACTGAAGCTCTTCACACCAGTTCAGCATCAAGACATGGATCCAGGCCAAGAATTTTTGAGGAATCTTCGAAAGCGGAAAGACGAACTGCAGAGCTGCATGCGCTGCGTGGCTTCATTTCTCCAGATACAGACGATTGCAACCGCTTCCGAGCTGAGCGTGAAGAATGGCTCTTGTTTAACTGAATCGTTGTTGCAGCGCGATTTGCAAAATATCCAGAGCTTTCTGCAATGTCACACAAGTCACAATGGAATCGCGTCGACATTCCCAGCTTCAACGCTGGCGAGCGCTGGTCAAGCGGTGCTCTTTGTTGACGCAGTTACGTCGGACCTTACCCACTACGGGACTGAGTCCAGTGCCTTTTGGAACTCGCTTATTCGCCGACCGCCAGAACTGGTTTACGCTGAGAAATTGCACGAATGGCTGCAGCTGCAGCGGGTTTTTGTACTAGAGTTTGTCCAACATAAACGAGATTCCAACCGCTTGAAGCAGGAAAATTCCAATGAACACTCTTCAGCAGTCTGTACTGAAATGATAGAAGCCGGCTTGCGAGCCCTGGAGCGAATGTGGCAGCGATATCATCTCTTCAGAGAGCACGATAGCAATCAAGAGACTGCTGCTTGCCCAACAAACCCACAAGCTCGCGCGACAGAACCCAAAAAATCTGTGGAAAGCGGCAATAGCCTACAAATGAAGCGGCAATTATTTGGTATTCCAAACGATGGACCCTCGGCTACCATTCGCCGAGGCTCCGTCATGGGACGGAACATGGCCATGATCGCGTCAAATGACCAGCTAAACGACCTAGGCGACAGCGAGGAGAACGACTGTAGCTTTCTACCGAGTGCAAGAGAGCTCACGAGTCAGATCGCATATGTTCGCCGTCATTTCGAGATCCAATGGGTCCAAGCAGATATCGATAAAATCCAGCGGCATTTTGAGGAATTTCTGAGTAAAAAGCAGCAATTCCAGTCAGCAGCACACCAGACAGCCAATGCGCAGTCTCAGAGCCGCTTGATGCTCTTCGCACTTGACCAGTATTACCGTCCTCCCTTGGAGGCAGCGCAAGACAAGAGTTCGCAAGAGAAGGACGCAAGCGATTCCGGTGGCGAATTCGTTGTCCCAGCGTCTGTGATGCATCGCATGCTCGACGAGTTAGCGCGTGACTGCGAGACGCACAGAAACCAGCTGACGACAGTGTATGAACAGGCCACGCAGGTCTCGCGATCAGAGCAACAGAGTCTCCAACTGGACTTGGCCAAGCTCAAGGCGGAGCGAGAACAGTACGAGCGTGAGGAAGCTATTCTGCGCGAGTCGTTCGCGATGGATAAAATCTATCACTTGAATTTCCAGATGCAGACGTTGAAGCAGAAATTTCAAGCGATGAAGAACCGGACGACATTGGAGCAGCAAGCTCTTCGATGTGAACTGAACGCGCAATACGAGCAGCGGCTACGAACGCTGAGCCTCCAATTGGTCACCAAGCAGCAGCAGTTTGAAGAATACCGATCGACAATGCAGCACGATCTGCATGTTCAGCTGCAGAATGCGCACAAGCAGGTCGTCCAGCAGCTTGTAGACCAATCCGGCGCACTCACGGTCGAGACGAAGTCCCTGTTTCTTGCTTCATTAAAAAGCCAGGAAGCGCACGAGCACTTGGCCAAGGAAAACGTCACACTCAAGCAGACGCTGCTGCGACTTCAGGCGCTGGTCGAAATGCAACAGCAGACCCAGCATGCAGCTCGTGAACGTGAACAACTGACACAGCAGCGATACGCCATGAAGTCCACTCTGCTCGAGACGGAGAACGCGCAGCTCCAACAGCAGATTCTCCAGCTCGAAACGGACTTGAGCAAAGTGAACCACGACAAAACCATGGTCCAGTTGAGATGGAACCACTTGCAAAGGCACATCGAGCAGTCAGCGCAAAAGCGTCGTGAAGCCAAGATTCGTTCCCTGTCAGCTCCATACCATCGCGCGTCTGTGGTGCACGAGTCGGAATGCCCATTGCCATGTAAATTGCCAGCTCAAGAGACCAAGGAGAGTGAACTCAGTCGTCTCTTGTCGCCTCGAAGGCAGAGTCGCGTCAGTCGCATTCCAGACTTTGAGGCGCAACAGGAAGAATTCGAACAGCAACACGAGCGAGCAATCCGAAAGCCCCGTCCTTCGACTACCAATGCAATCCACTCTGCTCCCCACGACAGCTCTGCTTCGAAAGTCCAGGAGCAATTCCAGAGTTCGGTGCGTCATTATCAGAGCGAGATTCGCCGGTTGCAGCAGCAGGTCCTCAAGGAAAGCCGCGTGAAGAGCGCGTTGATGGACCAGGTCATGCAGCTCCGCGAGATTCTCGGCGAAGATTCAAACGCTGTGCCGGAGCTCGAGGAATCGCAGCAAGACGATGCTGCGGACAAGGTGCGAGCGCAATGCACCAGTTTGAATTCAAATCAAATGCAGCATCTGAGAGCTGAAGCCAGCGGCTCTGCGTTTCACAACCAGCTGCAGCTCGCACTGAATAATCCGCGAGCAAGAGCGAAATCGGCGTCGCCGATTTGCGCCCCACGGCGGCCTCCGTCCTCATCAGCTAGTCACAACGCTGGCGTCAAGCGTCCCAGTACGTCGTTTACTCCGAGAGCTTCGACTCCGCAACGCCCGGCGTCTTCGTGTACTGCTGTTGTTAGCAATAGCACGCCGCCGCCTTCGACTCCAGCCAAGACGCGGAGATTCCAGGTGCACAAGCGAGAAGAACCTCGTCTTGGAGCGGTCGAAGGCGTGCCGAACGTGCTGTCCGTGCGAGAATCATTGCCGTACCGATGAAGCGCCAGAGCCAACAAGAGAGGGATCAAGATAGGAGCAATGGTGCAGGCAAAAGCGGCCAGCAGATCGGCCCCCATTGCGATTTTAGGAAAAGACAAAAGCACAAAGTAAAATAACGCAAACTTGAATCAAGTCCAGCCGGGCGGACGTTGACAGGCATCGAGGTTCGCTGGGCCAAGGTGGAGGGAGTGGAGCTTCCAGGTTCGTTCTGCATCAAGAGAAAGCGGGAGAGAGAGAGGATCCTAGGCCCCATCTTCCCTGAGAGAAGGAGGAAGCATGAGTGCCACGTAGAGAAAGAGAAGGATGAGGATGATGAACAGACAGACAGCCGTACCAGTCGGGGGACATGCCAAAGTAGTCTTCCACGCCTCCTTCATCAGCGTCTTCGTCCATGTCTTCCGGCTCGTCCATGACTTCATCATCCATGTTGTCTTCGTATGTGACACTGTTTTCATACACGCCTTGAGTTGTCAGTATCTCGTTCTTCCACCGACAGACTGAGTGACGTACCCAGTGGACATGCACGTGAAGTACAGGATCTTCTTCTGGTTCTTGTTGTAGAAGAAATAGTTAAAGGACCATCTGCATCATCATAGTAACAAGTCAATCAGTCATCTCCTTATGCATCAGCTGCAAGCCCAGCCATCGTACAGATTGCCATCCGAGAACGGGTCTGAGTCCATGTCGGGGATGTAGCTGTACACTTCGCACTCGTCCAGCTTGATGCACTCGGCCACGGACTCCCAAAGTTTCTCCACAAAGCCGTTGCTCTCGAGGTCGATGACCTCAGCCAGATCGTGGTTGATGCGCTGGATCGCTATCCGGAAGTCGGTCTCCTTGTAGAACTGGTCCGGCTTGACGGCCGAGAAGTCGTAGTCCGGGAAGCTGGCGTTCATAGTCGAGATGAGGTTGATGAGCAGTTTGCGCGTGGCGGCCGAGTTGAGCGGACCCAGTGGCGAGCACGACAGCAGCGCGTCGTCGCCGGCAAGCGCCTCCATCTCCTGCTGGTACGACAGCTCGAGCTCCTTGGCCAGGCGCTTGTCGCTGCCGGCCTTCTTGCATGAATAGGCCTCGAGCTTGCCCTGCACCATGCGGTCGCCGATCTCGTAGCGGTTGAGCACAGCGTTAAGCCAACTCAGCTGGTTATCTTCCAGGTACTTCATGGGACTTCTGGGGTCTGGCGCCGCTTGTTCTTTGCGGCGCACTTGTACTCGCCGAGGATGGCTCGTTTTTGCACACCAATTGCGACTGGGACGGTTGCATAATGAGAGCTTAAAGCGCAAGTTTCAACGAGAGACATGAGTCGTGGGGGTTGCAATTCAGCAACCTGTTGCCACGTGGGTACGATTGTGATCTGAGGTTTTTCTTAAGTGCGGGAGTATCAAATCTCACAGAACCCACGGTACCGATGGGTACGTCGTAACCAACAGCGTAACCGAGCCAACAAGAGGCTACTGTTTTGCTTGTCGACTGTACTCGCACGCATTTCGCCCCAATGTCCCATCAGTTCCAATACTGAAGACATGCGCCGCTCGGCGCTGCGTCGGCAGGAGGTGCTGACGGACAGATACCGCATCCTGGGCAAGATCGGCGAGGGAACGTACGGCATCGTGTTCAAGGCTGACTCGCTCGCGGCCTCGCACACGCCTCGGTCATCGTCCTCAGGCGGATCCAACGTACCGTCGTCATCCGGTGGCGGCGGCAGTTCAGGAGCCAGCGGCAGCGCAGGCAATGGCAGCGACGACAGCGAGCCCATGACGTTCGCCATCAAGGTGGTCAAGCCGCACAAAGAAGGCAAGAACGATGTCGTATTGTCCAGCGCCACGGTGCGCGAGATCAAGTTGCTGCGCGAGCTGCACCACGACAATGTCGTGCATCTGCACGACGTGCACGTGGACCCACGCGATAAGACGCTGGCGCTCGTGTTCGAGTACGGTGACCACGACCTGCACGACATCATCGTGCAGAGCAAACAGAAGCCGTTGTCCGAGTACACCAAGAAGTCGCTCATGTATCAGATCCTCAAGGGCGTGGACTACATGCACGACGCCTGGGTCATGCATCGCGACATGAAGCCGCAGAACATTCTGGTCGTGGGCCATGGCCGCAAGCGAGGCCAAGTGAAGCTGGCAGGTCTGCGTCTTCTGCTGCTTCTTCCTTGTCTAGTCATGAGACTGACGCTTGTGTTGATGTAGATTTTGGTCTTGCCCGCGTGTACAAGGAGCCGATCAAGGCGCTGTCGGACGTCGAGCGCGTGGTCGTGACCCTCTGGTACCGAGCGCCAGAGCTTCTGCTCGGTGCCAAGCACTACACCAAGGCTGTGGATCTCTGGGCCGTGGGCTGCATCTTCGCCGAGATCATTAACACCCGTGAACTCTTTTGCGGTAAGGAGGTCGAAGGCTCGAATGCGCCGTTCCAGAAAGACCAACTGGACAAGATCTTCAAGGTGCTGGGCATGCCCAACCCACAGACATGGGAAGGCCTGGAGAACCTGCCGGAGTACAACCAGATCGTTCAAATGGGACGTGAACGCAAGTATCCGTCTCAATCGGAGCTCAAGAATGCTGTCAAGTTTGGCAGCGGACGCAGCGGTCTCGCTCTCTATGATCTACTGTCCAAGCTACTGGAATACGGTGAGTCAGACTGCGTTCGACAGTGTACATATGTGCTTCTTATGTGGTGATGTAGATCCAGAGACCAGAATTACAGCCAAGGCTGCGTTGGAGCATGAATACTTCAAAGATATCGTGAGTAATTGCATGATGAAAAAGCTGATGAGTATGCACTCAGTTATTAAATGTCATCAGGAGCCTGAACCGCGTGATTGGGCGTTTGATGAGCCTGGAAAGGAGCCCGTGTCGTTCCGCACGCAAACAGTCGAGCCTGTCGCGGAGGAATCGCTGCCATGGAAATCACGCAAGGACCCGCCAGTGCAAGCAGCCGAGAAGCCTGGTGACGGCGCTGCAACTGCGAATGGGAGCCCCCATTCGATGCGGGACAACTCTAGTCGCTCGCAGCACCACGCCAGTGGTTCATCTTCGCAGCACGGCGATCGCCGGGATAGCTCTTCTCGTTCGCGAAACTACCATTCGTCCTCGTCTTCTCGAGGAGATTCCAGTCGACGCAATGATCGACCCGCAGGTGATGGAGCTCCAAGAGACGACTCTAGAAACAATCCCAACAGCAGCTCATCCACTGCGAATCGAAGCCGAAGTAATGTGCCGTCTGGACCAGCAGGAAGCTCAGCCATTCCCGCTGCAAGCAGCAGCCAGAATGCGTCCTCGTCGTCTTCTTCCACGTGGCGAGACCGCAGTGTTGGGCGAGGAGACTCAAGTCGCGGTGCAACATCGAGCACCTCTGGCAGCAAACGACCAGCGCCAGCTCCGAGTGGAGCTAGTAGCGGAGCTCCTGCAAGCGATCGTCCATCAAGTGCCGGTCGACCTCGCAGTCCCAAGCAGCAACGAAGACGGTAAAAGAGGGCCATGGTCTACACAGACGCTCATGGGTATATTGATGTTAATCCATTCGATTAAACCTTGCACAGTCCGTTCCTCTACTTCTTGGTGGCCTCTAGCACGCGCTCCAGGTCCACCACGCTCTCCACGAGCAGGTCGCGCATGTCCGGCAGATCCTTGCGGTAGCTCGAAAGCTGGAAGAGCGAGCCTTCCTGCTCAATGCCATAGCCGATGCCATAGCAGTCGTCGTTCACAGGGCCAAAGCTGCCGCCTTCCAGCGCCGGACTCGACAACGTGCTCGTGGACAGAATGATCTTACCCATGATGTCGTGCGCGGGCAGCGTGAACATCTCAGGCATGGGCACGCCCTCGATACCGGCCATCATGCGCAGCCCAAACAGGTGACGATCAAAGCCCTGACCCATGACGCCGTTCTTCGTGAGCTCGCTGTGCTTCTTGATCGCTGTGCGCAGCGCCTGTTCCTTTTCTGCGTTGGAAGCCGACGCGTTGGTCATGGTCTTGACAAACGCCACAGCCTCATTCGTGCAACTACGCACAGTCTCCGTTCGGCCGTGCTTGAAGGCGGCCGTGCTGGCGCTTTCGTAGGTCGCAACGAACTTGTTGTGCAGCTTGAAGTGCGCCAACTGGATCGACATCTGCATGATGCCGTCCGTGCCAATGTTGTGCTTTTTACCAATCGCACGCGTCACGGGCGTCTCAGCGCAGTCCACGAGCAATCGACCGGTCCATTCGTCAAACGTGGTCTTGGCGTTCTTGAGCAGGTCCTGGGTCTGCGCCGACAGGTCCCACGTGAGCTCCTTTAACTCTGCAGTGCCAGCGGACGAGAGCACAGGATACTTAACGCTGTCCGCGTACATCTCGTTGAGATAGCGCAATACAGCGACACCATCGCCCCAGGCGTGCTCAAAGTTGACGGACGCGCGACCATTGGCTGCCACAATGAGCTGGAAGCTCTTGTCAAACCAGTGGTTGGATCCATCGCCCGTCAGGAACGTGCGGCTGAGGTCGGGCTTGCTCTCGGGCGATGTGTGCTCTAGACTCACAACAAAGAGCGCGCTGTCAATGGCCTCCAGTGAAGCCTTGTTCACGCCGC
Source organism: Elongisporangium prolatum (assembly GCA_023335875.1). Classification (NCBI taxonomy): domain Eukaryota; phylum Oomycota; class Peronosporomycetes; order Pythiales; family Pythiaceae; genus Elongisporangium; species Elongisporangium prolatum. The sequence goes on from JAADVW010000080.1 coordinate 28,767, forward strand.
TGGATGAGATCAAGTGATCGCGCGCATCGGCCCACGTGTCGCGGTTGAGCGTCGTCATGAGACCGACACCGGGCTTCTCAACGCTGCCGACGGTCAGTGGCTGGGCCAGAATGGCGTCAATGTTGGCCAGGATTTGCTCGTCAGACACAGCCGAGCCATCTTCCTTAAGCACGTCGAACTTGTAGAACTTGGAACCACGCTGCACCACGATGTGTCTGGTGCCCGGGAAGGTCTTGAGCTCGTCCTGGCCCTTCTTGGGCAGACGCACGGACGCAAACAGATTCTTGTACTGGCTCATGTCCAACGGGTAGGCCTGCAGCGCAGCAGCTCCGTAGAATGAGATGGACTCGGGCAGCAGCTTGGCAAAGTAGCTGAACGCGTTGGTCTTGGAGTACTGGGGCTTGAGATGGAAGATATCGGGCTCCAGCTTGCCGTCGCGGATCGTGCGGTGCACGCGCACAGTCGATGCGATGAGCGAGGCCGCGCGCTGGTTCTGCGCGTTCTTTGCGGGCGTCGGGTCTTCTTTAAGCTTGATCTGCGGGTTGTAGTTGATCACGATCGGCTGGCGGTCATTCAGGTACATCTCGAGCCACCACTGGTTGATGTACGACGTGTGTTTGTTGGCCTCATCGCGCGCCACGAGCGCCTTCTGCAGCTCCGGGCCGACGCCGTCCTGGAAAGCCTTGACCGCCTTTTGCGTCGCCGCGAACTGCTCGGGCGTGACCACGGGCTGCACCGAGAGCAGGTACCGCTGCAGCGTGTCTTCGAGCTTGGGGATCGGCAGCCGCACGAGCGACTTCTGAAAGTGGTACGTGGGGATGATCGTGTCCTGCACGTAGCCCGCAGCGGTCGAGAAGCCGCGCTTGGCGGCCACAGACGCGGCCGGGAGCCGCTGTAGCTTGAGCGACTGCTGCAGCATGAAGATCTTCGGAGCGCAACGATTTGCGAATGGGAATCCGACGTGCCAAGTGAAGTGAGCTGGTGGATGTTTTAAACTACATGAGTGTTTTATTCACTCGGCTTACGTAGGCAGGCGGAAAGTTGAAGGGGCGAAACGTCAAAGGAGGAAACTTCAACCTGTGATTATGGCGCCACAATGCAATGGGGAGAAGGAGAAGATCGTGATGATGAGTACTGTACGTCTATAAGTTCATCTGTATGCAATTCGTTACCACGATCTTCTTTTCTGAGGACCAGAAGAGAGAGAGAGAACTGTGTTGGTCAGCGGAGTTTTCTGAAGTGGCGTGATCCGTTTGAGTGGAGACGGCCGCATTATTTCCCTGAAATGCAGGGCTACAATTGTGGATCAATATAATTACTGTTGCTCGAATTGATTTTACCAATGCCACACGGAAGGCCATTGTGTCTGCCTAGATCTGTACTGTAGTTAAACACAATGTTGACATCTGACCACTGATCGATCAAAATCGCTCCACGGTGTGTATTCGCATGGAACGGCGTTTGTTTGTCGAGCTTCCAGCATGATTGGTGAAGAACACGGCAAGATATTCCCGTGTGTGACGCAACCAGTCATTTGAATTCAGTAAAGTCCTGCTCTCAATTTAGCTTTGGTTTCCAAAATACGGTGCAAAATCTATACAAACGTTTAAAACCAGCTTGCCCGTCAGCACAATTCCTGGTCTTCAACGTAGCCATTTCAATTCGCATTCCGCGTGTCCTGAAATAGATTTTTGAATTACACCTTTTTCTGAGAATATTCGAATTTCAATTAAGTACGGGTCTGAGTTTCGGGGGCATCAGCCGCGTCATCGTCTTCGGCCGAAGCTCATGGCGCAGCTGGTCTTCCGCAACGGCGCTCGGCTGCTACTGGGCACGACGGCCCTGGGCTCCGGCGGTGTGGCGTACCATGCGCACAACGACGAAGGCTTCCATCGGTCGCTGTACTTCTGGCGCAAGGCTTTCCCTATCTATCTGCACTACCGTGCGCAACAGGCCTACATGGAGACGCTGGGCCTGCCCGAAGCCGAGCAGGACGAGGCCTACGAACGGCTGCACGAGCTGCACGCATCGGATGTCATGGACATCGTATTACAGCTCAAGGGTTTCTACATCAAGCTAGCGCAGGTGGGTTCCACGCGGCCGGACGTACTGCCCAAGCAGTACCTCGAGCGCGCGGCGAAACTACAGGACGATGCGCCGTCCAAGCCAATCGAAGAGATCGTGGCGATCGTGGAAGAGTCCTACGGCCAAGCCTATGGCAAGTCTGTGCGCCAGATCTTCGAATGCATTGACCCGAAGCCATTGGGCGTGGCGTCTATCGGCCAGGCGCATCGCGCAGTGCTGACGAATGGCCAGGAAGTCGCTATCAAGGTGCAGCATCCGGACGCCGAGGCGTTCTTCCGCTGGGACATCAAGACCATCAAGGACTTCTGTCGGTTGTTCCAGCCCGTGCATCTGCCGTACCTGGAAGAGGTCGAGAAGCAGTTCATGTCGGAGTTTGACTACTATCAGGAGGGCAAGAACCTCGAGCTCATTCGCAAGAACATCGCCGAAAGCCCGTATGCTGACAAGGTCGTGATCCCTGAGCCGATGCTGGAGCTTTGTACAAAGGAAGTGCTGGTCATGGAGTACCTCAAGGGTCGGAAGCTGCTGGACGGCATCCACGACCATTTCGCTGCCATTGCAGAAGACCGCGGCGTGACGGTTGACTTCCTGAGGAAGCAGCAGGAGGAGCAGGACCGTATTCGTGAGCAACAGGGTCTAGATATCGAGTCCGGGCCAGACGCCAAGACTATGCGTCTGTATACATACTCGTACAATGCGCGCAAGTATCTGCGTCGTGCGATGCGATCGTCATACGACTACACTTTGGGCTGGGTCTGGCCCAAGCAGTGGGAGGTCAAGCCGGAACACACGCTGCTGAATCTACCGGAGATTCTCAAGCTGATCATGGACGTGCATGGGTACGAGATCTTTGTAAATGGGTCGTTCAATGGCGACCCGCATCCAGGTAATATCCTGCTGCTGGATGACGGCCGTATCGGCCTGATCGACTACGGCCAGGTCAAGCACATCAACCGCGAGCATCGTCTGCACCTCGCCAAGTTGATTGTGGCGCTCGCAGAGGGCACTCGAGAGGAAGTGATCCACGTGCTGACGAAAGAAATGGGTGTGCGCACTGCCAAGATGGACCCGTATTTCTTGGAAAAGCAAGCGCGTTTGATGATCGACAACGATGACCGGACCACGACCGAGGGCATGAATGCACAGCTCTTTGTGGAGTACCTCGACACGTACGCAGTGCCTCCTTCATGTCTATATCCAGAGCGCTCTCTAACCCATGCGTGTTGCTGTTTGTAGGATCGACCGCATCGTGTACATGCCGGACGACTATGTGATGGCCTTTCGCACGTCGCTGCTACTGCGGGGCTTCAGCTATCTGCTGCATTACAAGTTCTCGCACGCGCAGAGTTGGAAGGACGTTGCCAAGCGCGTGCTGGCAGAAGACGAGCCGCTGTCGTCGGCCGGTCTCACCGTGTGACGAGCTCGTCGTGAATTTTGAATCCATTTCCGTAGACAAACCGACTTGATGGTCAATAGAGATACCGTACTTAATGAATGCGAACTTAAGAGCCCAACGATCGCAATGTTTTGGCATAAAATGGACGACCTGGAGGCGGAGCTCATGGATCTGGACTGCAATGAGAGCGTGTACCTGCCGACCTCTGCACTCAAGGCCACAATACCTATGAGCTCCACACGTACGAGGTCCTTTCGATCGCTCAGCATCGAGCAGCAGGTCTCGCGGCTGCTTGGGGAGGCCGACAAGGAGCGGCTGCAAATCCATGCGCGCATACCAATGCCAGCCGCCGCGACGGGTTCTCGTGATACTGACGCGATCAGTGAGACAGATGAAACGCTGTTGCGACGCAGAGCGCTGTGCGCACGACTCACAAGACGGAAGGAAGCCATGGTGAGAGACCGACTCAAGCGTGATATTACGGATTCTACTATGAATGCGAGTCAAGGGAATCTCCAAGAAGCGGTGGCGCGAGCCTACGAACAAATGGACCGCAAGCTGGACTACGTGATCGAAACCAGCGCGAGTGAGAGCCAAAGCTACGACGGGAATGGCGTCCTGTGGACCGAACTACTGGAAGATGTCGTGCCGGAAGAGCGCGAGTATATGGCCAAGGCAGCGGATGAGATGTTTCTGGAGCAAATGAAGTATCCGAGGGAGGACGATGCAGAGCAGGAAGCGCATATCCAGCAACATCTGCAGGCGATCCTAATGACCTCAGACGCATCTCGGAAGGGAGGAAGGCGCATCGGGCGACACATGACCCACTCGCTAGGAGCTCTCGTGGACGACTTTGCCAGTATCTTCTGTGGCTGCTACCAGGCTCATCTCCACTCAGATCCACTGCAGATCGTGCGTCTGCTGCCTGCGGTTGCCACTGACGTGCAGCAATTTACAGCTATTCTGGCACAAGTGCTACTGTTCAAGTATGCTTGTCTCGCAGACCACAAGTCGTTCGTGCACCACTGCGTCATGGGCGTTCTGTTTGAGAAGCTGCAGCCTACCTTGCACGGTCTCTACGTCGCAGCCTTTCGTGAAGAAGACCGTGTGGTGGATGATATCGCTCACTTGGCGCGTACACATGCACTCCCGTACTTCCACGTACCGCCAATTTTCAGACTCGATGGAACGTGGACACCGAACTCTGAAAGCAGCAACACCACCACCAGATACGCCGACCAAAACGAGTGTCGATTGCGGACTCTGCATCAGTACGATGCGATAATTTATACGATGAACAACCTGCCGTCCCATCGATCTCCGCTAGTCAAGACGCAAATGCTCACCCGAATCTGTCACGATCTTGATCGCACTGTCAAGCAGTATTATGCGCACCTCCAAGTCCAGCCAAGACCCGAAGATCTCAACATGTGCATAATTTTTTGTCTCTCCTGTGGCTGTGAGGCAACGGCTGATGCTTGATGTCTTTCACAGGTCTGCCGATGACATGTGCGCTCTGCTGGCGTTTCTCGTCGTCGCGTCCTCTTCGTTTTGTCCACATTTATTCTCCCAGATCGCCATTTTAGGCAGCTTCATGCCGCCTAGTTCAGCTGCTGGAGCCGATGGCTTCGCGCTCGCCAGTTTGCTGTCCGCCGTTCGCCATCTCGTGCGGCTCGCATGATTTAAGGCGACGTGTGCACCACTCTGACTGGTGCCTATAGCTTGGAATGTTTGCGTATGAAATTCTCTCTGAGTGCTAGCTATGACGCAGTGACGTAAGATCTCGCGTTTATATCGAAAATAAAGAATGGGTGCCATGTCAAAGTGGATTCTGAACTAAAAGATCTGTCGCACGTATTGCGCAGTAGCATCTGCTCTCACTTGTGTCTACGGAGACAGATTTCACCACTTGGACAGGTTGCTCGTGGTACATGTCGCATGTTGAAGCGCCGGCGGGAACGATTCCAAATGGAGCTGTTTACTTTCACTTGATTGACTGACGCACAAAGCGATTACGATACATGACGAGCCCACTATGAGACGAATGAGCGTCATTTTCACTTGTCAATATGCGCGTGACGCGACTCGTCCCTCCTCATTAGGCAGAGATAGCAAACAAGATGTCAGTTCTCAATTGCTACTATATATTAGGCCACTTGGCCAGAATTGGCGAGAATTAATGATGTGGCCTGTACAGTAGGTTTGGGTGACTACGGTATTGAACACTACGTGATTACAGCGACTTGCAATCAGTGCGCCCGCTCCATGTCTCTGTCATCATTTCCAGCCAATTGATGTGTGGGCCGAGTGGCCGCCCCGTCGCAATGCAAGCAAAGTTTGCTCCGCTTGCGGTACAGAGCAGCGCACGCCTTTGTCGACGACGACAGAAAAGCATTTGTCATATAAAGAGGACTATGGCTTCATCTGAAACCGAATGTCTGACCCAGCACTTGTGGCTTGCACTTGATTGTTGTTCTTCTCTGTATTCCCCAGCGATACTCACACTCTGTGAGCCATTATCACTCTGTCTCTCTTTACCCATTTAATCCACACAAAGAAGGAAAGGGCTCTCGCTCTGTCGTTCGCAGTTGCAGGGGATCGGGTGAAGGAGGGCCGACATAATTTTCCAACGCGTCAACACGCCTTCGGCTCTTCTTTGTTGGTGCCAACTGTTTCTGCTTGCGAGTCTGCTGCGCAAGAAACTCTGCGTTCGTAAGTGAGCCACAAAATCGGTCTTCTTATGGTCACATCATCAGCAACAGACGTTCTGGTTCACAGGAAGCGCGTGTTCATCCCACTGCTCGCCACCATCGCAGCGGAAGCCGCGTCAACGCGTCGGCTCAGCCAGACACTGTAGGTGCCTCGCCCGGTTCTGCAATTCTGCTGTGCAGCTCAAGTGCGTGAAGTCCTTTCCCGTGCACTCCCACTTCAGCACTGAGCACCATGGGTTGTGTTGACTGCTCGGCGTCACGATGTCTGACACACCATTTTTCGCCTGTCGTCGCTATCCCAGAATCAAGAAAGCCGCAAACCATGAACTTCTACAACAGAAGCGATGATCAGCCGCAGCACCAGCCCTCGACCTGGTCTTCCTTCGACCAGGTCTTCATAGAAAACCTATTGGCGGCGCAAGGGTCACCGCCCACGGCAGCATCGTCCTCCATGTCCCACAGTGACCAGCAGCTACCTTCGTTCAGTGCATTAATCTTTGCCGGCTTTACGCGCAAGCGTCATTCTGATGAAGAGCGGCGTCGGCGGCATCGAGCCGCGCAGCATCGCTTCATGCAACGCAAGAAGGTAAGAGAGAGTGGATCACGTGGCATTGGAGCTGGTCATCCAGCATTTGTAATGTGAGGTGTTGACAGAATGCTGGGATAATGTGTTTGAACAGGATGCAATCGCGAGCGCCAAGCGTCAGGTGCAGGAACTGGAGCAGAAGTACCAAATGCTGGAGATCGAGGTAGAGACGAAGCGATTGAAGGAGGTCAACCGACAGCTAACAGCTCAGTTGGGCGCGTCAACGTGTCCCATCCCCACGAATTCTCAGATTGCGATGCTGCTAGAAGTAAGTCCTTTTCCTTTTTTTGCTGTCCGTTGAACTGTTCGATTAACAACGGAACAGGAGGAGATGGCAATGGTGCGTCGCCATTTCGAGCCTCTAGATGTAGCTGCCTGGACCAGTGCGCTCAAGAAGAACGTGAGCGAGTACGACGTCTCGCAGGAGAAGATGCAGTTCATGACCTCAGGCGCCTCAGTCATGGGCTGGCGGGATCTGCGCAAGATCGAAAACGAGACACTCACGTTCGTGTTGTCCAAGGAGTTCCCCAATATGGACATGGAAGTCCTGATGAATCGAACCTACGAGAGGCTTGCCTCGCCAGAGACCCACGCGAGCTTCTTTAGTTCGCTTTTGGTCATCAAGGTGCGTTCTTTGTCTACTTCTCGTCGACTGGCAGTCCAGCTAACACTTTCAATTGACCAGATGCAAGTGCTCCAGCGCATCAATGACGACAACATTATCATCCATCGCGCAATGTTTGTCCCGCAAACTTGCGAGGTCGGCCACAGCCTTGAGATGATCTCTCGCGTGCGTCGAGATAAAAGCTTCCTGGTCATAGGCCGCGCGCTCGAGAGCAATCTTGTCCAGCAGCGTTTGGGAGTGTCTTACCGATGGACTGATATGACGACCTGGCTCGAATTCCTGCCCTCGCGCAGGGTCAACAAGGGCTCAAATGGCTGTGTGTACCGCACTGGAGGACAGCTACGGCATTTTGCGGCGAGAACCGCGGCGTTCTGGATGGTCGAAGTGTTCTCCATGGCGCTCCAGTACGAGAGCGACATGATTGCACCCGTGTTTTCAATCACGTCGGACTAAATAGGTTACCGCTATATTTGTTCTTGCTATAAATAACATCAGCCAACAGAATTACAATACCACAGAATGCTGCGATTTTCTGCGAGAGAAGAATTAAAACCACGTGCTAGTGCTAGTGAGATTGTGCATGTGCTCACTGCTGCACAAGTCCTTGTAGCGCAATCAATGCGTAATACTATAGCTGCAACGATATCTCAAGGTTTCGGAGCGCGCTTATAGGAGTAGCATTATTGCCAGCCGCAGCTAACTTATGATATAATCCAGCAAAACACCAGAAGAATGACTGAGTACCGAACTCAAACGTAGCACGCAAAGAGCTTAATAAAAACATATAGATACAGCTCAGCTTGTTTTCTGATACAGTGACCGATTTGCCGGCTCTTCGGCAGGCTTGGCTATGAAATGGATAGTGTTACAGTACTTGCGTTTCTCGCCACTGTATCCTTTCCGGTGTAGTATCAGAATCCAAGCAGCTTCATGCTGCCGCGTTCAGGTGACCATCATTCTTGTCTTTGTCATTTTGGCGGGAATTGTCTGTCGACTACTCGCTTGCGATCTGACAAAACCGAACTTAGCGGGTGGCTTCGCACTTTGTGGTGCTGCCACTGTATTCCAGTTCTGGCGTTCTTTTTTGAGCCAAGTTTTCCATGGCGCCATTTTCCCTTTTTCAAACCGGAAGCCTCTCTCCCTCATGGCCACGCGCACTGCGGCCAAGCTCAAGGCGCGCGCGGCCGTTAAGCGCCGCCACTCGGCGCCAGCCTCGAGCATGGTTCTCTCGGGTGTGTGCGCCATGGTGGACGTGCGTGTCGGGCCAGACGGCCAAATCAACTGTAGCGACGTGGTCGCGCGCAAGCTGGAGGAGCTAGGCGCCAGTATTGGCAAGCGGCTTGCGCGCAAGCTCACGCACATTGTAGTGAGCCACTTCACGCCTGAGTGGAAGGATAAGATCGCCAAATGGCAGGCCAGCAACCCAGGCCACCAGCTGCAGATTGTGTCGCAGCTCTGGGTCAATGCGTGCTACGTGAGCAAGCAGCACATGGACGAAGCGCCGTTCTTCCCGGTCTCCAAGCTGCTTAACGGCGCTGTTGAAGCGAAGAACCCAGCCGTTGTCAGCAGCGTGAGCATGTTTACGACGACAAGATCAACTGCGAGCAGCATAACAACCAGCGCAGGAAGTACTTCGGCGAGTGTACTTCAGACTTCGACTACGCCGACAGCGCCTGTGTACACGTTTGGCATGAGTTCAGCGCCCAAGCCGACACGGAAGCGGCGAGCGCAATCCATGGAGCCGACAGCCTCAGACGATATGGTGCGCATGTTGAAGCGCCAGCGACTACACGTACGTTGATACAGTCTTCTTGTGGCTACTTGTGGTGTACGTATCTGCTCACTATCGCGTTCTTTGTTGTTACAGAGCCCAGAGATGGACAAGAACAAAGATATTGTCAGTGATGCCAGTCAGCCTACACCCATGACGTCGCCTGTGATCCAGAGTGCTGGAACCAAGCGAAAGAAGCCGCTCGGAGCGATAGGACGAAGAAACACAATAGCTGCACTGCCAGAAATCAAGAATCCGCTGGAATCCTCAAGAGATGCGTCCATTATCGACTGTGTCTCGGACAGCGACGTGGAAGATGAGCTCCATGGCAAGCCTCTTGCTGAACGCAGCCCAAGCCTGGCGCAGAGTGGTACAACTGATCCGGCCACGGACACTGTTTCACAGAGCAGCGAAGCTCCGACGACGCAGTCTCAAGTTCCAGACGTGACACCTCGAAAGCCACTTTTTAATGGTGCTTGGGAATGCGAAGCGTGCACGTGTGAGAATCCAAGAACCCGACGGCTTTGCCGAAGCTGCCGCACACCGAAGACAGTTATCAAGAAAGCTTCTGCATCAACCGATGGTACGAAAACTCCAACGGTGGGTACTCAATCGTCTTCTGGACCAGCTCGAACAAAATTGGGTTTGACTACAACAACAACAAGAAGATTAACTCGACAGCAATCTGCGATATCAGCTGCACATTCAAACGCCATCAAGACGCCCGCAAAATCTGCAACTATTGCTGCGACCCCACGCAATACCAGCATTCTCAGTGCCAGGAAACCACTGGCAACACCGGTATCTACGTTTACAACCCCCGCTCGTACTAGAACTGGACTCACTAGCACTATACCAAGCGCAAGAAAAACACCTACGACGACTACCATGACCCCTGTGCAGTTGGCTGTGTCTCATCGTCGAACGCAGCAGTCGCAAAAGATTCTTGCATCAAATACGACAGAATCAACACTATCAAAGACCCCAGCAACAGTAACGGTAAATTTGGCCAAAACTGTTCTCAACGGTATGGGCGGCGGGAAAAGGATTTCTTTGGCTCCGGTGGCTCTGAAAACACCGGGACGACTAAATGCCTCTCGACAACGGGCAATTCAAGCGCAAAAAGTTGCTTCTTTGGCTGCATCATCTGAAGCAACTCCCGCAAAGTCAGTTTCGAAGATTAAACAGATCCCCGCCCCTGTCACTAAGGTACGAGTCAAGCGCGCCAATTCGATTAACACACCACCAGTCAAGCGTCAACGCACGACTTCAACACCCGCAAGCAGGGACAGAATTACGAATAATCTTTTCGCGGACGAGAAATTTGGTGCAAGTCAGTCCTCCATATCTACGCCCCAGCCTCGTAGATCAACACAAAGCTTGGGTACGCCTGCGTCATCGCAAAAGAAGTCGCAGACGAATAAGCGATGTGTGGTTGGGATTACAGGTGTGGACAGTGAAGCAAGGGGAGTATTGGAGTGTGCTGTTCACGCAATTGATGCTAACGTTTCGAGCATTGAAGGACATCGCAAGACTCGTGTCGTGAAAAGTTTGGACTATGCCTCAGGTGTCACCCATTTGGTCGTTGCAAAAAATACCAAGCGCACCATTAAAGTGCTTTTTGCGATAGCCCGTGGCGCATGGATTGTGTCCGAAGAATGGGTTCTCAAATCTTTGGATAACGAACGATGGTTGCCAGAAGTGGATTTTGAAGTTGATATGTATGCCAATAAATATTCCCGTACACATCCAGAAGCGCGACAAATATTTAAGGGTATCAAGTTTTTTGTCGGTGCCAACGTGGATCCGTCGCGTGAAACTCTGCAGTCGCTCATCCAGTGCGCAGGTGGAGAGGTAATCCATGCTTGCGCGCTAGCTGCTTCATGACGGAATTTAAGTATTGATAGTTTGTTGCCATTGATTGCAGATTTGCAATCAAATCTCGGTCGCTGACATGTGCGTTTGCGGAGATGTTTCGCTATACCGTCGAGCTCAGCGAACGGGTGTTAAAGTGGTCACCCCCAAGGTAAAAACAACAATTTAATTCCAACTGGCAAAATCGGATTCTTCTCACACGCGAAAACTCTATATGTACTTGCAGTGGATTTTTGATAGCATCGCGTCTATGAAGCTTGAAGAGCCAAGTAACTACAGTATCCCGATCACACCCATGAAAAAAGTGAACGTGCTAGCTGAAGTTGAGAACTTGATCTTGACACCAAGTTAAATTGCGGTCTCAGTCGTGATGCATGTTCTCTTCGCACACTCGCATTTGGGATATTTAAGGTTGTGTCATCAAATGAATGCCGATGGCAATGAAGATGACGTTTTTCTTGCAAAATGCAGCTGTGCAAATGGAGAATGAATTGATGCTTATCTTGCTGATAATTGTTACATGTTGGGCAACCACCACGACTGCCCCATCCTACATCAAGGCTGCAAGCATCTCTTCAAATGAAGGTACGCCATTTATGATGTGCACACTTCTGCGGATGCGCTGCCGAAATCCTGAGTCCAGTAGTGATGGTACATACCCTGACTTGTGTACGAATAGCCGCAACCGAAATATGTGTAGTCTCCAAGGATGTTAGCTCTGTGTCCGGGGGAATTCATCCAAGAAGTCATGACTCTGGTGACAGTCGATTGACCAGCAGCAACGTTTTCTCCAATTCTAGAGTACGAGGTGAAGCCTTGGGCCAAGATTCGAGTCTTCAAGGTCGATCCGTCTGATCCGGTATGGCTCATCGTGTCGTGACTGGCTTGGTCGGCCGAATGGAGTTGGGCAGCAACGAGAAGCTTACTATTCATGCACAACGCTGAGAGACCGTAGGCTCGACGTTGAACATTCACAGCTGTGAGAAGATTGTATTGCAGCTGGGTGACGGTCAACGCAGCGCTTTCGAACTCGTCATTGCTGTTGCCGTATAACGTCGGTGTATCGGCCGTCCCATTGCTGGTTGATGCGACTTCATATTCTCCGTTGCTGGCGTTTGTTGCGACTTCAAATTCCTCGTTACTTGAACTTGTTTCATGTATTTGGGCGTTTGTGCTGCTCACGACAGTCATCAGCATCATCGTGACGCTCCAGAAAAGGGTCTTGACGGCCATTGTTATAGCAAATTCGTGGGTGGGAGTGGTACTGAAGAACGCTAGACCAATCGGACAATGATGTACAACTCCAGAGGTCAAACCGTGACGTTGAAGGATCAACCAGGTGCCACGAAAGGTCACAGAAGACCAGCATCATCGCATAAACGCGACTCTTTCCGATTGGTTTTCTTTGCGAATGAGGGTTTTTGGGATTAAAAATCATCAACAAACTCGAGCGAATTGGATTAGCAAAGCACTCGTGCAGATTACGGATCCAAGCGTTATGATGCGTATACAGTCAAACATTCCAAATGAAGGCAAACCAGATTGACTCAGCCAAAAATCCGCTTGGCAGAGTCTCATCTCATTTAAAGCTCAGTGGCTGATTCCTCAGCTTCAATGTGCACTTGGGTTCTCCTTATTCACGGAAGCATCCCGGCACAGCACGAGAAGCGCAATAGAAGCGAGAAACCTCCATGGGATCCACTCCCAAGAGTCACGCGCGACGCTTAAGCAGAGAGCAATTGTAAACCAGATGGTTCAGAAACGGATCACTTCAACCTGCAAGCGTCTTCCAAGCGCGACCGATCGAGGAACCGCTATATGCTCACTGCATGCGCAGAGTCCTACGTCTGTCGTACCAGCTCAACATGGTGAGAACGGGATGGGTTCTGCTCGTACCCAACTATCTAAGCCGCCGTGCTGGCGCGTTGGCCATTTTCGTATGTCGCAGCGCAGCCACCCTCCACTCGTGGTCCGGAATGGCCGACAGTGTGGGTCCATCCACCTTCATTCTCGCCCTGTGTTTCGCGCGATGAGGCTGCTTGTTCTCTGCTGCGCCCATCAATTGGTGTACAGTAGACTGGGCCAGATGCGCGCCCCCATCTCCATGTATCTCTCTCAGTGAGGATGGACTGGCGCTTCTTCCGCCGCGACCACTCGCGTGAAATTTTGGCCTGAGATCCCATGAGCTTCCTCTCGACTGATGGGAAACTGAGCTCATGGAACAGCAACTGATCGATAACGAGTCAATGCAGCATATCTAATTCACAGTTAATGTAGTTGGGACCCGTTGCATCATCTAAGAGCGCTTTCAGACACGCCAGTTAATAAAGTACACAATACTCCCACGCTCAGAACAGCAGCTCGAGCAGCTCTTCGGCGCACTCTTCGAGGCTTGGACTCTTGTCCGGACTGGCTGGGTCGATGGGATTCAGACAGTCATCCACAATCTCCTGCTTCACGATGCACAGCGAGTTGCCGTCGTGTCCGTGGTCGTCCTCGTTCTCAAGACCCGCGGCCGCGCGTGTAAAGGGCTTGAGCAGGTCCTTGGTCTCGTCGTCCAGCACGAACAATGCACGCGGTGAGATAAGTCCAGAGATCGACAGCGAGAGACCGGGCGACTTGCGTTCGAGCGCACGCAGCCGCTCCTGCATGAGCGATTCCTCGCTGATTTGATGGCCGTGGTTCATTCGCTGGAGCGCCTGACGAGTGCGCAGACCTCGAAGACGACGTGCAGCCTTTTGACGGTACTTTTGCGCATGGGTCATGGTCTGGCGCACAGTGCGCGTGCCGACATAGGCGGCCACGACTTTCCAGGGGCAGTTGGCGTAAATCTTGATCGCCTCGAGGAACTTGGCATGCTCTTCTCGGCTCCAGACGCCCGTGACGATGCGATCGCGGTCGCTGGGCGAGTCTTCGCCCGTGGAGCTGCTGGTACTGGTGCAGCTCTCAGCAATCGAGTCGTGACGCACTTTGGGCTCAGCCATGTCGTGCGGCAGAGTGTATGTGGTGAGCATGCTAGTGAGAGCTCTGGAGTGTAGATGACGTGGCCAATTCAGGAATGCGATTACGACCGACGCCCGATATCCCAGAATGTTGTACCTGCAATGGAAAAGTATCGTGAAGCCGTCGAAAAGAACGAATCAGCGGCCGGACCATGGCCTTGGCCCAGCCCCTTAGCGCGCTGAGAACCTTTGGGAAAAGCATCTCCTTTTTCTCGAGCGGACTCACTCCGTGGGTTGGAAAGGGCGGCACCCGGCGATTGCATAGCACGAGCGAGATGGTGGTCTCACGTGACCATCACCGTCATCATCAAGAGCCTCTCAGCGGCGGCCGTCGGTCCGTCTGAAAAGGCAGCAGGCTCTTGCACCCAATGTCTCTCCACGGCATACACTGCAATACCTGACCATTGCAACTTCAACGTGCAGGTAATTCCTCGTTTATCCAGGTATGCCCGCCCGCCCACGAGGCATGTCGCTTGGCAGCTGAAGCGTATCGACACAGAAGCTTCACAACGAGTCCCACGGCTTCATTACGAGCAATGGCTCGTCGGAGCGGAATGATAGCTTCGAAGCAGGTTTACGCCATCGCGAATGGACCCAATATTTCGTCCAGACTCGAGCAGTTTGTTTGTATTCGTAAGTACCAAGACCTGCGCCCAAGACCGCTGGGACTGGACGGAGAACAGCGAGCGAGAAAAACGGAACGTGAAGTCAAGGGCGGAAGAAGAAAGCGGCAGGAACAATAACCATCCAGTAACGAGAACAAAGCAAGATTCGCTCTGTTCGCTGGTGGCCGTGGCGCGGTTTAAAATCCAGCGACTTGCGTTGGTCAATTGCTCCGTTACAGTAAATGGCTACAAGCGGCAAGTGCACTTGCCTCTCTCTGCCGCAGATGCATTTGAAAGTGTTGCGCGTAGGAGGACACAAGCAGGAGGAGGAAGCAACAGGGGAATCCGTGATGGACCGGAAAGGCGTCGGATGCTTCGAACTTTTCTGGTTTAAAGCATGTCGGCTTGCTTCAAGCTTGAAGCTGACTGTTCACTCGGCTGGTTCATGGAAAACCTCTGTAGGTGCATCGTTAACACAACTTGTGGCAGGGAGTATGGCAGCAGAACAGTTACAAGCATAATATTAGCTAGGCATACTATTGGCTTGTGGATTCCGACGCCTTTGGTGTTGACGAGACTCAGTATGCTTGTCATACAAACATACTGCGACACTTGAATGGGTTCAGCAACTTGGTTCTGATGGTGACGCCAAATAAGAATATAACCGAATGCGCGCTCCAGCCATTGGTAAACATGAATTTTCCACGTGTGAAATTATAAAAAAGCGATCCTGTAGGACATGCACAGCTTGAAGAAAATCCGGTGCGCGATGTATCCAGCTTGAAAGAAAGCGATTCATCTGCAGCATTTCAGCACAATGGAGTCAGTAAAATCCAGTGCATAATAAATATTGCTGTCACTCTCATGGCTCCCTTACAAAATTTGACTGAATGCTTGTTTCCTGAGAGAACAGCACACTTCAACTTCCTTAATCCGGTTGAGTAAAATGCCTTCCGTGCTTGTACGAGAGGTTCAAATGCCATGCTTATACAGAGGCTCGTTTGCCAATCAAGCGACAATAAAAATACCCAAACCAGGTGCAAAAACAGTGGTCCCCTGACGAAATGTGTCCCGTTCATGTCCACCAACCTGATTCCATTCGAGTAACCAGGAGCAGTTGACACTCCAGCGTCTTCCACTGGAGATCCCATTGCTAAGAATGATCAGCTGCCACAGAACTCAGCCACTTTATCCTTCGCAACCTGCCACCTTCGCATTTTACAGTCCCCATTTGTCAGTCTCTCTTCGCTTGTTGTTCGTCGTGTTTGGGGCTAACCAGTCGCTCGTCACCTTGTGTATATTTTTTCCAAACAAATCAGTTACAAAATTCCAAAACAAGGTAAAAAATGCAGCTAGCACCAATCAAAATACACTGAATCTTTCAGAATATGATCGGTTTGTGGCATTTCTAGTTGTCACTCACACCCTGTTTTGATTCCAATCACCGGTGGCAGCCTCCGTCGATCCCCATCCCTGCTCATACAGTCAGTCACATCACCATGGACGAGCTCTGGTGCACGAGTCTGCAGGACGGCAGCGCGGCGTCCGCCCTGGGGCCGGCTCCATCACAAGCGCAGGACCATGAGGCGGAGCAGCGTGAGCGCCAGAGGGCCGACGGCCGTCGCTCACCCCTCAGCCTGCTCATCCAGTTCCCTGCACCGCGCGACAAAGAACGCAAGAAGCTCACGCACCGCCACGCGATCGCGCAAATCGGCTTTGGTGGCTGCGGAGGCATGTACAACTACTTTCTGGGCGTGGCTTCTGTGCTGCAGGTACAGTCGCTCTTGAGGTCTGAGTGAGGAACGTGAGATTCTAATGCGCTTTGGCCATAGCACGAGTACGATCTGGAGAACGTCATCTTCTCGGGCGTCTCGGCCGGCTGCTTCCCTGCGCTGCTGCTGGCGCTGGGCATCGACGTCAAGGAGTTCTTCTTCAAGGCCAATCTCCCGCTCATCGAAGAAGCTGCTTCCTGCTCGTTCATTGGTCTGGGAAAGTGAGTAGCTGCACGGCAAAGACAAGAGGATTAGCCGAACCACTTAGTAGCTTGTGCTTCAGATGGATCCCGCTCGTGCGCAAGAACATTCTCGATCTGCTGCCTAAAGACGCCTACGCCAAAGTGGACAAGCACCTCTATTTCTCTGTCACAGAGGTGAGCTCAAGCCTCTCGATAGAAAGCCGGTCGTGATCTCATCCATTCATTCCCTTGTGTGCCCAGGTGCCGGCCTTTCGAAACCATCTCCTGACATCCTGGGAAAGCAATGAGGACATGGTGGACTGCATGCTCTGCTCTGCCCATGTGCCGATCTACACGACGTCGCTCACGTCGGCCTATCGTGACAAGAAGTTCGTGGACGGCGGACTGAGCAACAACTACCCGATAGTACACCGCGAGCACCCGCACCACGTGTTCCAGTTCTGGAGGTGGCGCTGGGTCATGCCAACCTGGGTGCTCATCACGACCAACGCTGACTGGGCTGTGCAACTGTTCAACATGGGCCGAGAAGACACGCTCAACAACCTGCACGACATCGAGCACGCCTTCTTTGGTCCGTGAACAAAGCACGTCTAGCCAGCTAGACCGAAGACTAATAGTGAACGTAACAACCTGTATTTGATAGAGATGAGATGAGTGGACTTCTACGTTTAAACGTGTGGCAGTGGTTGGCGTGAGTGGCCTAATCAAACACTCGTCGCTAGTTGTGGTTACGTTCGTCTAGCGACCAATTGTTTCCTGCGTTCTGCGTGAATGCAGCTCCATAGGTGAAAGGGGGGGGGTCGTTGACTCAGCGCATGTTTGAAGGAGAGCGCACTGATGGTGGCAAGTCCGTTGGCGCGTGGAAGTGAAGCAAGCCACGATGTGATTTCAGGAAGAGTGCCTTGGTATGCCTGAAGACGTTGGAGTTGTATACGAGATCGCAATCAGTGAGGCTTCGTTCGAAATGGTAACTAAAGCTAACAAATAGGACATATCATCCACCTCTGTATGAAGTTCTCTACGCCACTGCTGTTATGAGCTTAGCGTAAGAACGCGAATGACAGCCAATATAAGCTGTACAACGAGAGTGACAGCGTGTCAAACGGAAAGCCGCTTTTGATTTCGCTTCGAGCAGGACGCGATCTCGCTTTACTTGGGATTTACTTTGAGTCGTGGTCGAAACTGCATGAGATTGCGATGGGTCTTTAGCATTTTCAATTCCAAAGTGGTCTCAAGTGTACCAACCTTCCAACTGGGCGGACTGCCTTTGGCTAGAGCAGTCGATTGACTCTCTCTAGTAAGTCTGGTCAATTCGTTCCTAATACGTTCACGTTATAATGCCATTTGCTCGGAATGAACTACGCATTGTGGGGGGATTCTTGTCAAGCTGGCAGCTGTAGAGTGAGAACGTGTAAGGCTGAATTGAAAGTCAGTTAATATGCACGTTTGTTTGGCCTTTGCAGTTTGCACAGATCAATCCTGCGGTCATTGGTCGGCTACTGCCGGCTGGTTTGAAGTGTTTCCAGCATCTTTGGCGGCTAGGATGGTCACAGGAAGAACCACACTCACGCTGGGCGACCAAGAAATAGCACAGTCGATCTGAATGCGATAGCCGCAGTAAAGAAACTGCCCTATCATTGACGGCCGCATCTCTTTGGTCGGAGCGAGACGCAACGAAAACGGCTGCGACGATTTCGAGCCGAACGCTACGCCTGGGAGCAACAGTGCGGCCAGCTTGCGCGAGAACGCGTGCCTTCCGCTGTGGTTAGCGGACGTAAACGAAACATCCTGATGCAGAGTACAGCGCATAGCTGAGACGCCGACTAGTGATCGATTATCCACGTCGCAAGCCACCGCGATGGTCTCGTCTAGCAGGAATATGCGCTTGTCCAGTCGAACGGTGAGTTCACATTCCCCTTTGTTGATGCAACAGAGAAACCGCACGCTCTTCGTCGTCGATTCACTCTGTGGTTCGCCATACTCGACAGTTGACGAATGCGGAGAAAGCACGATCAATGGCTCTTCCGCCCTGAGATCGGCTGCGAACACGCCTTTCACCTCGACGGTAGCTTTGATTTTATACCAGACGTCGATCCTGAGGTCGCTCTCGTTGGCCGATCTGAATGAGTCGAGATGGAAAACTGGGGTGAGAGTTGGCGAGAGCTGGTACTCGAACGGGTACGAGTACTCGCCTGGCAGATACTCGCCCGGGAGCGTGCAAATCACGACCTAGAAGGACGATATGTTGTATCATTCTGTGAGCTCGGGGAGATACAAAGGAAGTACAAACACACCTTGTCTTTGAGGAGTTGGACGCCCGCGATGCAGTCGCTGTTTTCGTAATCCTTCCAAGAGCATTTCTGCTTGCCTGAGACCTTGAGAATGAGAGCTGCAGCAGCATTCGATATCAGCAAACGCGAATGACTTTACGGATCACTGTTACGCACGCACCATCGCACTGGATTCGCTCGGAGATCTCCACCGAGACCGTGCCCGTTATTAGTTCACCTGCGACGAATGTTGGCTTGCTCAACGATAGCCTGATATTGCCTTTGGAGCCAAAGCCGAAGGCTGTTCCAAGCTTGCCCATTGTCACGCTCTTGTTTGAGTTGAGGACGATTTACGAATGACCGGTGAAATCTGTTCCCTTTGGCTCTGGACTTTCAGAGCTTACCGTTTAACTGTTAGATCAAAAATATCCGTCGACAGAAATAAAAGCGACAGGTTTAGCGGCAGCAACGCCATTAATATCACTCTCTTTGCTCCGAATGCGTTTCGCTCTGCTGTCTTTTGGGGTCAGGACCGGTGACCGTAAATAACCACTCGTAGGCAATGGCCAGTTTGATGACTTTGGTGCCTGCTGCAGCATCGAGCACAGCATCAGCGCGAGTGTCCTGTGATGCCAAAGATATCGTAATGTCCTGTGCTTGTGTGCGCACAGAAGTTCCATCAGACCACGAGTGCCTTCGGGCGAGCTCTGCACGGAATCATTAATAGTCTCAGACACGCTATCCACCCTTGGCGTAATGTTTGCCCTTGGACAGCTAAGCTTGTCGTCTTACCAGCAGAATGACTGCGCTGGTGGTGTGGTGGTCCCTTCTACTGTAGTTGGTGTATGTGTTGGTCAGGGCTCCGCCAAACGCCGACGACCTCGAAGAATGGGAACAGCGTGTACACTCAGATGTCGTCGTCGTCGCATGTGGTGCCGCTGTTGTGTTGCACGTACTTGGAGAAGAACCGCTCGTCGTTGGTCTTTGGGAAGACACGTTCTGGGACTTGGTCTGGAGCGAATCGATCAAGCTAAGGTGCGTGAAGAAGACGAGGTCAATGAGCGACCGGAAGTCGGCCATCGTGCCGTTGACGGTCGAGTGGAACAGAACCCAAAGCAAGAATCACGTGCAATGGCCTCAATGGAAGGCGAACTTAAACCACACAGACCGACGTGAAATCGGCTTCGGTCGGTACATATTGAGATGGCTTTTGCCTCGCGGGATGCAGCACTTTACAAAGTTGTCTGGCCGTGTTGGAGAGACGGAATCGTCACGCAGGCGTGCTAAGACTGCGCAGCATGCTCCCGTAGCCGAGACGACGCCAGTACAGCTGTAGATGCTTGCGTTACTTTGATGGAGAAGTCGCGCCAAGGCAGATGAACAGAGAATGATCAATGCCGCATCCCATGGGACTCTACTCAAGCGGCGGTATTAAGTGGCTATTTGGACTGCAACTCAAGACCGCAGATCCTGGACACACGAAGCACTGTCGCGACTGCGCAATTCGTGTTCGATCTGACCAAGCCTAAAGAATGTGTCGCGCTCAACAAGATCGCGAAACTAAGACCGAGTAGCTTTTCGCGAAACCCTCGACGGTGAGCTCGTCCTCCCTCCATCAACCGCTGTCTTGAAGTCGACAGGGAATGGGATGGTCCTCCTGCAAGTTTGCTGTTCCCAAATGTGGGCAACCGAACTATTTCTGGCTTTTCTTCACGCTTGTTGATCTTCTTAATCCGTGAAGGAAGCATTTCGTCATGCCCTCAAGCAGCGAGATTGCACCAGCTCCAATCCCTGCCTTAAATCATGGCAGGTTGAGAGAAATTAAAGGGATCTTCCAGCATGTCGAAGCAATGTGGGGGCGGTTAGAGCATGCGTGGCACTCGCACCATCTCAGTCATCGTGGAAGTTACTCTATCGAGCGACTCCAAGCTCTTGAAGACTATTGTCATCGTACACCTTTCTTCCGCGTCTTGTGCATTTGCCTGATGCTTCCATTGCCGGCGTTTTTGATCTCTCTTATTGTCGAGTTTATTCCGCTGCAGAATCCCTCGGAAGGATGGAGAGCTAACCACGGCATCTGGACACGATTTTTTTGTGGCAACGTCTTTATCAGCATCGGCTTTCTCATTCAAATCAAGGAGATGGTGCCTGAATTGAACCTGACTCTGAAAGAGATCTGGTTTATTGCTCTATCCACTGCAGCAAGCACGGACGGCGTGTTCATAGGAATGGCTGATGGTTGGGCATTTCCAGTGCCATTTGGCCTCGTGCTCATTGCTCCAATCTATATAGTAATTCTGGTCATAGTGTTCGTTCTTGTTGTCGGGCGAGGTCGATTTCAAAAGAATGCCGCTATACGTAGCACGCTAAAAGATCAAGTCACAATTCTCGTGGCACAGGCATCACTTCTAGTTGTATACCCAGCGTTCGGCGCGGTCTACAATGCTCTCCCGCCAACTGAGCAAGCATTCTTCGTGATCTTGTTGCCGATAACCAAAGCTGTGATGAACCATGTGGTCGCGTTTGCATCTCGAAGTGTGATCGAGAGCATGCCAGGCATCACTTTATTGTCAGTGGAGGTGTTTAACGCGCTGTACTCAGTCAAGTGCATGCAAAACGCAGGATCAAGCGTGGCCTATGTGGCAATTCTCTCGTGGGATCTTTTCGAGGCCGTCATGGCGTTTCGTGATATTCGATCACAGATCGATAACTTGCATCGCTTGAGTCATCGCATAATTACTCTCAACTCATACCAAACGATGATGAAGCTTGCTATGGAGATCTGCCTCGAGCCTGGGGTGTTGGACTCAACGTGTTTGGCTTCGATTCGAGTTCGAGCATCGACTGCATTTAAACTCACAGAGTCACAAAAGCACTACTTGGCTACAGTCCAAACGTGCATAGAGAGTCTGTATCAAGAAAGCCACTCACTTGATACGAGTGAAGATCAACGCAGTCTTCGACAAACGGAACCATTTCCTGTCTTCTCGAAAAGTGATGACGCTGTGGATAGAGAGAAGATGAGAGATCAAACTTTCCTGTCAAACGATAAGCCAAAGCAAGTGAAAAACAAACTCGAGCTTTGTTCAGAGTCGACAATCGACCAAACAAAGAAACTTCATGATCACAACACGCACATTGACCAGCCTCACTTTGGCCTTTCGCAAAACAAAGTGCATCCGTCAATCACGTTGAATCCAACGATAAGAGATATGCTTTCGACGAACGAAAGACGCAAGCTGATCGAACAAACGCTGGCGATTCTGTTCCAGTGCGAATTTCACGTCCTCGTTGAATACGTCGAGTGCGTCATTCCACTCATGTACGCCCTCTACATGGTGATTCTATTTCATCTTCCTAGCGTCATATACTACCCCGACACGATAGGCATGACGCTATCGCATCTCCAGGTGATCGTGTTGAAGGTTTTCCTTTATGCACTCCTCGAAATCCTGTCCTTTGTGGCATTGCATTTCGTGATCAAGTGGAAATTCGGATTCTCACCTGCGTACATTTTGGCATTTGTGCTTGACCATCAGTTCTTCGAGTTTCAAGGTCGACTTGTGGTCTCGTATTTGTACGTTCTTGAACTCACGCTCTATCACTTCGGTAAGAATGTTCTTTTAATTATTAGCTCATGTATTAGAATTGACATTTGTTGTGATCAGGTGTCGACTTTACGCTGCGGTTTAAATGGCTGCATCACAATTGAGTCCATTCAAGTCAGTGCAACAAGAGATGAAGAAAGCCGGATCCATTTCAAAGAGCAATTTGTAAAGTTTCCTTTCCTCTGAAAGGGAAACTTTCAACTTCAACTTGCCGGAGAATTGGGACCTGTCCTGCCAGGAAAGTCCGTGTTCTTCCGACTGCCTCACTTTCCATTTTGAGCTGTGGTGGCGACTCCAGGTCGTATTAAGCGAAACGGCGACAAGCATTTGAACGATGGTGCTCATCTATGCGGAAGTACAGCAATCTGAAGACGAAGAGGCAAATAACTGACGGAAGATGTTTCAAGGACGAACGGTGGAGAGCGCTTGTATCGTCGGTCGTATTGGAGAGGAGCAATGCAAAAGCGCTAATCCAGGCGATCGAACCAGCAGGGGCACTTTTGCAGGATAAGCACTCAATCACTCAATATGACTGAGTGGCAATCGAAGGAGGCCGTCCTCAGCTCCGAAGACCATCGGAACGACGTGTTTGCCTTGCTCTTGGAGATTACGCTGGTATCCATCTGCATAACCGAAGATGCCAGGATCTGTTAAAAGCACTGACTTTGCATCCTTTCGCCTCTCCCGTTTCTTCCGTACTTAAGCGGATGCTCCACAGTGAGTGAGGTCACACAAGTCACACGAAGAGCCCGCCATGATGCGCTGGGCCAAGGACGACTTCACCAAGGTGCCTCTGAAGAGCCCAAAGGATCATATGCTCGAGGCCGGAGGTGGCAGAGCCAAGCGAAGGGACCATCCAGTCTCAGACGACGATGAAGACGACGACGAGGAAGATCTGGGCTTTTCCATGCCATCGTCGTCCGCCGGCCGCGCGCGTCTATGGTTCCTTAGTGCGCTCGCGGGGCTCGGCGGGCTCTTCCTGCTGCTTGTAGTGCTCATCGTGGAGCGCGACCGCATCGTGCTGAGCCCCAAGAGCCTGTCCCAGAAGCTGCCGGAGGACATGGCAGCGCTCGTGAACGTGGATGTGGACCCGTGCGATGACTTTTACGCCTACAGCTGCGGCCAGTGGATGCGCGAGACCGACATCGAACCGGAAAAGTCCAGCGTATACGCAGGCTTCACGACTGTGAGCGACCAAAACCAGCAGGTGCTGCGCGAGATCATGAAGGACAACTGGCCGTACCTGGGCGAACTCTACGGCTCGTGCATGAATCTGACAGCGCTCAATTCCACGGGCTCGAGTCCTCTGCAGCAGCAGCTCAAGCAGATCGCTCGCGTCAAGAGCAAGAACCAGCTCTTCAAGCTGGCAGGAGCGCTGTCCAAGGTCGGTCCGGACTTTCTCACTGGCCTTGGTGTCATGGCCGACGCTAAAGACGCCACGATCTATGCGCTCTATGCCAGCCAGACCGGTCTCTCACTGCCGGATCGCCAGTATTATCTGGATGAAGACATGTTCTCTAGTGTGGAGATTGAGTTCCGTGCGTACGTGTCAGCTATGCTGACACTGGCGCAGTGGGAGCCAGCCAAGGTGCGTGAGAATGAGGACCAGATCGTGGCCTTCGAGCAGAATCTGTCGCGTGTGTTCGTGCCCAAGGAAGAGTTCAAGGACCCGATCAAGACTTACAATCCCATGACTATCGCCAATGTGAGCGCTATGTATCCCTTGATGCTGGGAGCATTCTTAAACGGCTCGGGGATCGTGACCGGCAGCTCATTATCTAATGGCAGCGACAGCCAGATCATCATGGAAACTCCCAGTTTCTTTGACTCTGCTGAAGCGCTGGTCACAGCCACGCCGCTCTCCACTCTGCGTACGCTACTGGCATTCAAGTACATCCAAGGCTCGGCCACTTTGTTGTCCGAGCCGTTTCTGAACGCCACCTTCGCGTTCTACGGCAAAGCGCTCACAGGCCAGCAGCAGCGATCCCCACGCTGGAAAGTGTGCTTGAGTCAAGTGACCAACAGCTTTCCCAATCTGGTGGGCAAGTACTATTTCCTCAAGCAGTTCGACGTTCCGAGCGAGAAAGCCGCCAATGATCTCGTGGAGCGGCTGGAGCGCACCATGCGCACGAGCCTGAACCGCGTTGACTGGCTGGACAACGCCACAAGAGCTGCAGCCAAGCAAAAGCTGCAGCGCGTGACAAACCTCATCGGCCATTCGTCTGCCCAGGAACATTTCCTATTTGTCCTCAGCACCGACACGCTGTTCACCAACACGCAAACGCTTGCTCAGTATCAGTACGACAAGGCTGTGGCACGTATCGGCCGCCCTGTGGATCGCTCCGAGTGGTTCATGACGGCCTCGGACGTGAACGCCTACTACAGTTCTATGACCAACCAAATCGTATTCCCGGCCGGTATTCTGCAGCCTCCGTTCTTTGCTCTGCGTCGCCATCCAGCCCGTAATTTCGGTGCGATTGGCAGC
This sequence comes from Elongisporangium prolatum, assembly GCA_023335875.1. Classification (NCBI taxonomy): domain Eukaryota; phylum Oomycota; class Peronosporomycetes; order Pythiales; family Pythiaceae; genus Elongisporangium; species Elongisporangium prolatum. Next base: position 53,761 of record JAADVW010000080.1, read on the forward strand.
ATCATTGGCCACGAGCTCACGCACGGATTCGACAATCAGGGCCGTTATTACGATGGCGCAGGCAATCTGGTGAGTTGGTGGAGTACAGCGACCGAGACCGAGTTTCAGACCCGTACGCAGTGCCTGGTGGATCAATACGATTCCTTCCCAGTCGTGAGCGCCTTCAATTCAAGCCACGTCCTCGGCCACGTGAATGGCAACTTCACGTTGGGAGAGAATATCGCCGACAATGGCGGCGTCAAGCTCGCATTCCACGCACTCCAGGACTATCTTGAAGGGGAAAGCGACCAGGACGAGCGTTCTCCGCACGAACTGGAATATGAAATGCCACGCGATCAGCGACTCTCAGTCGCAGACGCTGAAAAGCTCTTCTTCGTCTCGTTCGCGCAAAGTTTTTGCGCCAAGACCACGGACGCAGCCATGATCCGCCGCCTGAGCTCCGACCCTCACTCGCCGGAGCAATGGCGTATCAACGGTGTCATGATGAACAGCGACGACTTTGCGCGGACTTTCTCCTGTCCCGTTGGCTCACGCATGAACCCCGAAAAGAAGTGCAAGCTCTGGTGATCAGCAAACTACTACACAGCAAACGAATAAATGTATCTATACAATCGACTGCGTGTTGATAGTCTCACAACCTGATGCTAGTGGTCACACAGCGACTTCAGGCATTTGCCCCGCCAGCCGAGCAGCCTCAGCATGGTCCGGATTGCCGCATTGCGAGTGATCGTGCTCGCTCATGACGTAGTCGGGAAGACAGCGGTCTGCAAAGTTGTGGATCAGGCCCTGGTCGAATGGATTGTGGTAGCCGCCGTGAGCTCCGCGCATGTATCGGTACCGGTGCGAGTTCATGACTTCGTTCGTGGTCAAATTCTTGGCCGTGAGATAGACGTGGAAGAGGAACAACTCGACCACAGGCAGCAGCACCAGCAGGAAGAAGATCATCACGACCAATTCCCACACGCGCATGCCGTAGATGTCCCAATCCAGCCACATGACGTACTCAGTGACGATGATATCAACGGCCAGAAAGCCCACAAAGCCGATGAAGAACACGTAGTTGCGACGACCGACGCAATTGTCCACGAACGGACAGCTAACAAGCCACATAAATGTTAGAGAAACTCATGATACGATACAGGCGTGCACGTACTGGTGGTCAAACGTGTCCACGCAGGTCTTGCAGACGCGGCAGTGCTTGGAGCGCAGTGGGCGTTGGATGTGGCAGCTGTGGCACAGCGGTCGCTCGAGATTGAACGACGCATTGGAGGAGCTGCTGACCAGTGCTTCGGCTGCCTCGCCGTACTCCTTGACGAACTGTTCGTCCTTGCCAATGTCTCCGGGGCTTGTCCGCTTGGTCTGGATGAACAGGAACCAGCGCATGCACTTCCACATCAAATGCAGCACGTAGATATCGCGGCGGTCGGGCATATTGGGCATGAGCACGCCCACATAGAGCAGGTCGGCGAGCACCATGTTGACCACGACAAAGAAGTAGGGCATACGGCTGCGTTCCCACCACGAGAAGATGTTCCACTGGTTCTTGAACTGCTGGCGACTCAAGTAGCTGACCACGTGCTGGAAGCCCTTGAGCTGGGCGAGCTGCTGCGGTGTGCGACCCTTGGCGTCCTGCGCTGTGAGATCGCTGTCCAGCTCTTCTACCAGGTACTGCACGGTCGCGAGCTCGCCACGCATGGCTGCGAGATGCAGCGGCGTCTGGCCGTACAGATCGGGCGCGTCCGAGCCCAGACCCAGGTACTGGAAGACCGACACGATCTCGGTCGCGCCCTTGTACGCGGCCCAGTGGATCGCGCTGTCCTCGTCCACATCCACAAGCGACACATCGGCGCCGTTTTTGACGCAGTACATGACCAGCAGCGGGAAGCCGTGCTGCGCTGCGATCAGCAGAGGCGTGCGGTGCTTATTGGCGTCGGCCGTGTTGATATCCACGCCGAGCTCTACGAGGCTCTTGAGCGCCGACAGATTGCCTGCTGTGCAGGACCAGTGGATAGGATGCAGTCCCACAGAGTCCTCGCTTGGGAGATCCAACGGCGCACCCAGCGTGTGCAGATACTCGATCACGTCCGGGCCGCTCTTCTGTGCGACCCAGTGCATGATCGTGTGGCCGGACGGATCGCGCAGCAACACAAGCTCCGAGCCGTGCGTGGCCAGGATCTGCTGGAACCGCTTAAGGTCGCTCGAGGTCTTGGCGCACAGGAAGAGTTCTTCCAGGGGCGTGAGTGGCTCGCGTGGCTCGCGCGGCGTCTCTGCTGTGAGCAGACGCTCGTGTTCGGGTCCGTGGCTGTGGCCATGACCATGACTGTGGCCGTGGTGGTCGTGACTGTGGTCGTGCAGGTCGCTCTTGACGTCCAGCACAACATGCATCTCACTCTGCGGCGGCTCCACCATCTTCCTGCTCGTTGGTGTAAACACTGGGGCCGTTGGGTTGTAGTTACATTTGCCAAAATACCCTATTAAACCCAACGCACTTTAGTCTTTTATTGTTTACTTACATAAGTATTCTAGCAAATGAATGTTTTTATGTGGGTAGAATGGAAAACTGAGCTCTTCATTGGTCAAGCAATCAGCAGCTCCATTAGCACTAGACGACCATGGCTGAGAAGCGGAAGCGAGCATCTGTCAATGCCAAGGCTGCAGCCAACGCAGGCGCCAAGCAGGAGAGCACGTCAGTCAAGCAGCAGAACAAGAGCAAGAAGCAGAAGACCGCGACGCTCAAGAAGCAGCAGCAGCAGCACGAGACCGAGAAGTCCGCGGCGCCGATACGCGCCAACTACAACTGGCTGGCGCTCAAGGCGAATATCCAGCACAAGGCCAAGAAATTCAGCAGTGGAGAGAAAAAGACCGATCTGGACGTGCAGGCTGCCAAGCAGCGCATCAAGCTGGACAAGCACACCAAGCGCAAGCAGGCCAAGAGCGCCGAGTGGATCGACAACTCGCAGATCGTGGCTATGGATTGCGAAATGGTCGGCGTCGGGCTCTCGGGCAAACAGAGCGCATTAGCACGTTGCAGTATCGTGGATTTCAATGGCGAAGTGCTTTACGACAAGCACGTGCGTCCGGCCGAGAAGATCACAGGTAATTAATACGAGCGACCTGGAAACGGTCTGCGAACTCCTGGGCTGACTCTTGCCTTGTTAGACTTCCGAACGCATGTAAGTGGCATTCGCTCGTACTCGCTCAAGAATGCCATCACTTTCCAGCAGGTTTGTGCCGCTTGCCAATGCCATGCGCTCTCATCAACGCCACTGACTGACGCTGTTTGGTGCTGTCAGTGCTTGAAAGAAGTGGGCAAGATCATGAAGGACAAGATCGTGGTCGGCCATGCGCTGAAGAACGATTTCCAGGCGCTGATGTTCGCTCCGCCCAAGAACATGATCCGAGACACGGCGCATTACCGGCCGTACATGCGTCGCAAAATAACTGGCACTGTAAGTCGTTTGCTGCTAATTCTCTGCTTGAAATGGATCACTTTACTGACTAAATGGCGTCTTTTCTTGATACAGAAACTGTTTCCAAAGTCGCTCAAGCATCTGGCGCAGGAAGTGCTTGGGAAAGAGATCCAAGGCGGAGAGCACGACTCTGTACGTTTCTAGTACCTGTTTTCTGGTTAGCATTGAGCGGAATGACTCATTCCTCTTGATTTTATAGGTGGAGGATGCACGTGCTGCATTGGCGCTGTACAAACACGAGCAGTTCGCCTGGGAAAAGTATCTTCGCACGGCCAAGCCCGGCAGCACATTGGCCGGCGTGGCTCCTGCGCTGCCCAAGGCCAAGCCCACGCCCGAGCAGGCCAGTCTGAAGAAAGCCATGCGCATTGCCAACGACCAGGAAACAGATGACGAAGAGGATGCTGTTCCTGTCTCCAAGGCGCCGATGGTCATTCCAGACTCCAACGACCTCGCCTCCATGGAGTACGGCGAGTGAGTGAGTCGTACCGTAGATCTGATTACACCTTTTACTTGAGAGATAAAACCTTCATCTGCATTCCCTATTAAACCTTGAATGGACACGAAATAACCTCGAGGGCGTGTTGGGTGGTGGGGAAGAGGTGGAAGCGCTCCTGAGTGATGCAGTCGGCCATTTGCTGTGGGGAACTCTGTTGCATGAGCCCCATTCGATCTGTGTAGTGTCTGTGCGTATGTATAAAGGATGCCTCTCTTTACCAGCTGTCAATGCGTGCCGCTTGTTCCCTCTTCGTGAGGGACTAGTCGGTGCTGTTTGACGTCATTGCGCAGTTAAATATGAGGCAGACAGCATACTCCATGCGGGTCGTAGACCTCGCTTTACGGCTATAGGTCGCTTGCTGGCTCAGGGATGGATCGCTCGCGGTTCTCTCTGTGACCGGCAAAGGCTGGTGGTCGCAGTCGCGTCAGAGAGAGAGCTCGGCCTTGCGGAGCTCTCACCAGCGCTCTTGCCAGCCCATTGCGGGAGGGCGAGCGTGCTGTCAACGGTCTCTCGCGACTGGAACGAGGGCGGCCTCATGGGAAAGACCATTGATTTATTGACTACTACTAGCACGTTTTTCTTTCCACTGGCTGCTGCTTCTCCGTGCGGCTGGTGATATACGCTGTGCTGAGACCAATCGGCCTGCGCGAGGACGACCGAGAAGGCTCGCTCCAGTCTCTCTCACGGCTCCTGTGGCAGGCCACATTCCATAATCCCTCTCATCCAATACAACTCTCTTGACTACGAATCATTCAGTCACGTCTTTGTCTCTGCAACTGCTCCCTCCGAGTCATTCAGCCAAATTCCCTCGCTCATGATGGTACGAGTACTGGCCACATTGGCCAAGTGGCAGCAGCAGGAGCTGCTTCAGGAGCTGTCTGTGAACGCCTCCGACTCGGCTCTGCTGACGCAGCTGCTGCAGTTCGACGCGTGGTTCCCGGGCGGCCTGGAAAACTACCTCACGACAGCATGCAGGCTCTCGAACCTGCCAGTGCCTGAGGGCGACACCACGAGTCGAGAGCCCGAGTCTGGGTGGGACCACTGGACGCCGTCTGTGCCACGTGAGCAGGACGGCGCTGCGTGCTCGCTGCCGAGTCTGGACGCCGCGCTGTTCCAGGAGCTGGAGACCGTCGGCCTGGCCCATGCGCAGACGTGTGCGTTTGTGGTCGTGGCTGGCGGCCTGGGCGAGCGGCTTGGGTACCAGGACATCAAGCTCAAGCTGCCAATCGAGACCATCACGCACACGAGCTATCTAGAGGCCTACATCCGCCACATTCGGACGCTGCAGGACATCGCCTCCAAGGCCAGAGGGGCTGCAGTCCGCCTGCCTCTGGCCATTATGACGTCCGAGGCCACGCACGACCGCACGTTGGCGTTTCTCGAGCAGCACGCGTTCTTTGGCATGGACCGCGACCAGCTCACGCTGTTGCGACAGGACAAAGTGCCGTGCCTCATGCTGAATGCCAGCGCACAGCTCCAGCTCGTGCTCGAGCCTGCCAAGAGCCACGCACAGCGATCGCTCATGATGAAGCCGCACGGCCACGGAGACGTGCACACGCTGCTGCTGCATAGCGGACTGGCAGCCAAATGGCGAGCGAGCGGCACGCGGCACGTGCACTTCTTCCAGGACACGAATTTCCTCATTCTCAACAGCTTCCTACCGGCGCTGGGCGCCACGATCCGCTTCGACTGGCAGTTCACGTTCACGACGGTCTTCCGCAAGGCCAAAGACGCGTCTGGCGGCGTCGTGCAGTTCACCAACCCACGCGAGGCCGACGACCGCGCACTGTTCAATGTCGAGTACCACGAGCTGGACGACTTCCTGCGCCATCGCACGGCCGATGCGTTCCCCGACGGCGACGTGAATGACCCCGAGACCGGGTACTCGAGCTTCCCGGGCAACATCAACCACTTTATCGTGGCTTTAGACACGTATCTCCAGGTGCTCGAGACGTCCGGAGGCGCCGTGCCCGAAGTGTTCAACCCCAAGTACGCTGAAGGCAGCAAGACCAAGTGGAAGTCGCCTGCCCGACTCGAGTGCATGATGCAGGACTTCCCCAAGCTGCTGGTGCAGACGACGCACCAAGACGGCAAGGAGACAGCAATCAAGACTGGCAAGAGTCCTATTGGACTGGTGCAGTTCCCGCCGCCGTTGGTCTACTCTCCGTGCAAGAACGACGCTGTGAGTGCCAGTGATAAGGCTCGCAATGGGATCCCTCCGCAGTGTGCGTCGTCCGCTGAGCACGATCTGTTTGCCAACAACTGCGCCAAGCTACAAGCGCTGGGAGTGGCTATCGATCCTTCAGTCGAAAAGCCAGCGTCCTGGCTGGACATTCCTGCCACTTGGTCAGGTCCAAAAGTCTGCTTTGACTCGACGTTCGCCCCGTGCCAATCCATTCTGGCCTCGCGCTTCCCGAGTCCCTCAGAGATCCACCTCACGAACCGATCAGTGCTCGTAATAAATGGCAGCTCCGTGACGATCCATACTCTGCGTCTGGATGGAGCGCTGCATATCCAGGCCTGCGAAGGTGCGACAGTCGAGATCCGGGCACTGCATGTAGCCAACGCTGGCTACGAGTACGAACCTGTCGACCCAAATCACTGCGAGGATCCAGTCATCGCCATGAGAGGCTACCGTCTGCAGAAGAAAGCCACCAAGGAGCTGGTGTTTGATACTCCAGGCCACTACGTCATTCAGGAGTAAAACTGACAAGAAACATTCATTTGGCCTTGAAATATGCACTACCGATGGACATCCTGCATTCCCGTTTAAGCGTTAGGTATTCATCACATCTGGTCCGACTCGACAGACCATTTGCGAGCAAGCTGCTCGCGTGCCTTGGACCGGAAGCCGTTGCTGCTGGGCTCTTCCAGATCGCTGCTGCTGAGTCCTCCCTGGTCCGAATGCGGAGTCATAAGAGAGTCCAGCGAGATACTTCGTGGGACTGCGTCGTTGTTGAGCGCGCGTGCAGACTCTATAAAACCATCCAGCGGGAGTCGAGACTCTGAAAGCAGCACGCCCTTTTGCGCTGAGTAATCGTACGTATCGCCTGGTCCACGAGTGGCAGTCCCCGGCTTGCCTGTTTCGCTGGGTGAGTGGAACAGCTGGGCCTCATGAGTGCGAAGCAACTCCTTGAACTGGTTCTCGCGCGCTGCCATGACCTGCTGGATCCAGTGCGGCACGCGAGGGACGCGTGTCATGACGCAATACGCCAACCCCAGCAGGACATGCTCCAGCAGCAGGATGATTAGCAGGCGCCAAGCAATGTGCAAGCAGCCAAAGTCTGGGCCCAAAATGAAATCGTCCATGGTTTTGCCACGCTTCGCCAGCTGGTGCTCAATGTCGCGCACACAGCTCTCATCGAAAAACTCGAGCGCTCCAGTTGAGATGCAGATCAACAGCACATTCACGATGACCGCAATATAAGCATACGCCGACAGAATGCCTCGCCAGGCGCCAATGCCGTTAGCCTTTCGTGGGATCGGACGCTTCAGTGTCTTGCAAAGCCGATAGCCATCAGTACGACGCTTTAATGTATTGATCAGAAAGCACGCCACCGGCATCAAGGGCCACAGGATGGAAAACATGACTGTAAATCCGAATTGAACAGTCAGCGCGTGGAAATCGTCATACGGGTCGTAGCTGTCCTGTTCACTGTCAAACAAGATCTCGCGCGCCTTCTTGTTGAGCACTTCAATCTCGCTTGGCGTGTATTCGAGGTACCGCGCATGGGATTTGTTACCAAACTGCGATCCTTTCTTGTTGTCGTAATCCAGAGATCCCAAGATCTTCATAGAACCTGCGGCAAGCACTCGCTTCTGCGCCAGTGCGTCTGCATGCGCCTGAGCACGCTCACGTCTCTTCCGGACAAGCATCGGCATGAAAAGACCAAGCACGATGTTCAGGCTCTGGGTGATCACAATCGGGGTCACAAACATTGCACTGAGGTCCACGTGATGCCGGTCAAAGGTAAAATAGCCCACGCATTCAATGCAATCGGCATCTTTGGGTCCAATAGGGCAAATCGTACACACTCCATGCTGATCCACGTACGGGCCAAAACAGCAGTTCATGGCGTCGCCAAAGAATGTGTGGTTGAGCGTATTCATGAGGTAATCACCAAAGCCAGGGATCACGAACACAAACGCTAGCGAGAAGAACCACGTGTAGTAGTTCAAGAAGTCCAACAAGAACAACTTGCGAATGAGCGCGCGCTCGTACTGCTCCTCCGTGCGGTAGTTTTCCCAATGCGTAAACAGCGCTGCCATCTTGGTCACCACCATGTTCCACTGGATCACGTCCACGAACAAGCCAAACACAATACCTTCGAGCAGAATCAGGAACCACTGCGTGGAGAAAATGTGGCTGACAGTGTACTTGGCCTTGAGCAGTTCGTAGATCGTGACCCAAACGGCCACAAGCACCAGCATGATCGCCGTTTGGAACAGCATGAACAACACGACGCACAAATACTTGGGCAGTCGGCGGTAGGCTGGGTACACGATTTCCATTTCGCCTGTGAGCGAGTTGACTTTCTTGTCTCCGTAGAATAATTTATTCGGGTACTCGATCTGTCGCACGTGGATCTTCTTGTTCCATTCGTACTGCATTGTCGCGTTCCTGCGCTCCCATGACTTCAAGAACGTGAACGCCCAGACCACAGAGACACCAATGCCCCAGAACGGCAGGATGCGCATGTACGTCACAGTAGGCAGCAAGCCATGCAGCAACTGCATGACCAGTCCCAGCACAGCGATCGGAATCAGCGCACGGTTGTAATAGTTGATAAAGGCAAAGTAGTATGACACTTTCTCGCCAAAATTGTACCGCAGGGCCTTGAGAATCTTCTTGTCGTCGAAATCAAACACACGCCACGAAGCCACCCATCGCGAGATGAGCTTGTCGGTCAGCACGCGGTTGTGCATCGGGAACATATCGTGGATCCACGGGTCGCGCTTCGACAGATTGGCCCGCTGCTCAATAATATAATCCACAATCTGCACGCGCTCGGCCGGCGTCGGCAGTTCGTTCTGCTCGATCAGGTCCTGTGTCATGTCAATCACAGCGCCATGCTCACGCCAGAGCTGATAGCGGAAGCGCTTGACATAGCCATTCACGACTTCGTCCGATGCGCGGATGAGCAGGATAAAGTACGCCGAGTTCATTTCGCCCTGCGAATGGCCGCCGTCAATGATGTCGACCATGAGCCCCTGGCCGCACAGTTTGTCCACAATGCGGCGGTGCTCGTCCTCACTTTCGTCCTTAGCGATGTGACTCGACATGCACAGGCGGCTGAAGCCCAAGCGCTCGTTGTTGTGCTCCGAGCCGCAGCAGCAGAGCCCGCTGAGCCACTGGCAGAACGCATTCGGCCGCTGCACGCTGCGGTTCGCGATGAGTGCGAAGTCGTAATGCGGCAGACGACCTTGCGAGATCTCGTCTGGCTTGAGGTAGCGGAAGGATCCAGCCGGCGTCTTGCTGGGCAGTGGCGACAGCGTCGTGTAGTTCACGCCACGCGGGTCGTCGCCAATGTGCAACACCGTGTCACTCTCCGTCGAGTCGCGTCCGCTTGCAGCGCTGTCAGCTTTCTTCCGACCACTGCCGGGCTGCTTGGAGATCTGCGGCGGCTTGCCACTGAGCTCATCGCCTTGATCGGTCTCGTTGTCCAGCGCTATACGATGCGAGACAAGACACGTGGTAGAGTTAACGAGCGCCAAGGACGATGGCGTGGGCGAAAAGCGGCCCTCGTGCTGATCCGACCAGGAGCTGTCGTCTACGCGGAGGGTCAAGCGCCTACCTCCGCCACTCGCTCTTGCGGCTGCTGACGACGTCGTGCGCTTCTTCTTGCTCTTCTTGGACCCGGACCCGGACGACGTTAACGAACCACGTGTGCTGCCGCCGCGGCTGCTGCTGTTGCTGAGCTTACGCTGCTGCGACTGAAGCAGCCGCGTGCCGGTCGTCTCGGCCTTTGATGCCGCGTCCGCCTTGGCCTCCTGCGCGTCCGCCAGCGGAGGCACGCCGTCCGCCTCGTCCAGCATGCGCATGCTCATTGATGCTGCTGTTGCTGATTTGTGACCCGGAAACTTCTGTTGGATAACTCGTACTTAACCCAGTTCCGAACTTTGTGCAACTATATTATACCGCATATATTAATACAGTATTGGAAAACGATATATTACCATTTAGGTTTAATCTATAAAAAACTAAATAAAATCTCAAGCTGAGTTAAAGTATTCCACAGAAGGCGAAGCTTGGGCTTATAGTATTATCATCTTGTAAAATTTAGAACAGCTTCTGGAATGTTTATGCTCTGCCATGAGTTGGTGTCAACATTTGCAGAAAGATATGTTTATCGTGATGCCGGATTGGCTGAAATCGCCAAGCGGTGTGGCGACAAAGGCGCTACTGTACCGTAGGTTGATATCTGACGTTCATGATTGTACCGCTATGAAGTTGTGTCTTGAGAGCGCATTCAATGGAAATTGACGTGCTTACAGTTGAATAGCCACACTTTCAGACACAAGCATTGATGAAGCTAATATGTAGATGCGACAAAAACGAGCACACCGGAGAAGTTACGGCGTAGAGGCAACGAGCGATGTGCGATGAAGTCTGGTGAAGCGATACATCAGCGAAGCGCGAGAAAACCAGGTCTAGAGCCTCAACCGTTCTGTTAACGAATGTAGCCATTGTAAGTCTATGTGCTGTATGAATGACCACCAATTGCTGTGTTCTACCCCAAAGCTTTGGTTGGTTGGCTTCAATGAGAAGCACTTGAGCGAATACTACTAAGTTAGTACAGGTTGAGCTTTTGCTTCACTCAAAGTCGCGCTTTTGAAGTGAAGTCAGCTCAATACTGAATATTGCTGAAGAAACGAACGCATTCTCCTCTTTTTCTCAAGACAAGAGACAATGTCTCTCTCCAGAATGGCGAAACGCAGTCAATATGGTGACGTCACCATCTAAGAAAAGCTTTCAACCGAGCCAGAGACACACCACACCCATCGTTCTCTTGACATCCATTGACAAAAGGCTACGCGCATATTACGCGTGAATGCAGGAATGATGACACATTCTTCCTCCTCCTGCGCACGGTTCTGGAACTCGCAGTCCAAAAAGAATTCTTCTGCTGCTGCAGACGAACAAAAAATCTCTGCGACAGTCTCTTGTGTGGTCCTCGTCGTCTGACCTGTGGCCATCTGCTGGTTCTGGTTCGTGCCAACGCGACTGAGAAAAGAATCCGGCAGATTCAAGCATCTCGCTGCATAGGCAGCAAATCCTCAAGGAGTGAGATGCGCGAATCTCCGGAGATTCAAATTCAACCGCAAGTGAACGTCCAGCATCGATCTGAGTTCCTTCGGTCTCATTACAGTAATAGATCCGAAGCCAAGACCACGAGCCATGAAGTTCGGCAAGCGCATGCGCAGCCTGGCGTCCAAGGAATGGACCGAATACTATGTCGACTACAAGCTGCTTAAGAAGCAGATCAAGCAGCTGGACGACGATGGAAACCTTGCAAAGCAAACCAAGAGCGATCGGTTCCACGCGCTCGTGACGACCGAGATGCAAAAGGTGAACAAGGCGCACGCGTTCATTTTCCAACAGATTGACGCACAGGAGTTGCGTGGACTGCGCAACTCGCTCGGAAACAAATGGGTGCTGAGTCCAGCTAAGGCGCGATCGCTGTTGCTGGACGCCATCGAAGTATCGAGCAAGATCGACGCGTTCCGACGTTTCGTGGTGCTCAATTCGCTAGCGATCGTCAAGATCACCAAGAAGTTCGACAAGGTCACGAGCTCGACGCTACAGGAGAAAGTGTTCGAAGAGCTCCCACGCCAGGCGTTCTACGCCGGCCAGTGCATGGATCGCCTGTGCACCGACGCGATTGCGCTCATAGACCGCATCATGCTTTGTGTGTTGCCGGATGGTAATTTTCGCATGAACGAGAGCGCGCTATCGTGTCCAATCTGTCTGGACAGCGCTGTGAAGAGTCCGATCTCGCTCTCCTGCGGTCACATCTTCTGCTGGTCGTGTCTCTCCGAGGCGGCCGAGCACCAGTTCCACAGCTGCCCACTCTGCCGAAAGGAGCAGTCGATCGATCCGCGAGATTACGAGATCGACGGCTTGCTGAAGCGCTTCAAGCGAGCTTACGCGTTCGTAGAGAACGGGCTGGAAAGACGAGCGCTGGCTTCCAGTCCCATGCGCCCAATCCTGGCCGAAGCCTTTGAGCTCCTGAATGAGTACATCGTCGAGGTGCAGACGCAGTATTCCAATCTCACGCCACGCCGCAATGCGTGCGCCAACAGTGTCGCCACGTACTCTATCTCGCCCTCAAAGCCTGACACTGAGCCTTGCAAGCACATGCACCAGGATCCCGCATCTACCTTCACTCCAGTACACCTGTTCGCCAAAGGTGACGCCGTGGAAGTCCTCTACAGCGGACTCTGGTACCCAGGTATGGTGCTGGACTGCAACGACACAGATGGCAATGGCACCTACTCGGTGCTCTGGTGGGTGCACAACAACTCGCAGCGGTTCGGCCAGAGAACGCCTCGCCACCAGTTGCGTGAGCCTCACCAGCAGCAAGAACAGTCGTTCATGCTGTACGATTTCGCGGCTGGAGCATGGGAGGCCGCCACACAATGGGCTCTGAGTCCATTAAGGCGGCTGAACTCTCTGTCTTCAGTGGGCGGTCGACGCGGCAGCTGCAGTAGCTCCAGCAGCTCCAGCAGCTGAGGAGAGTGTAGCCATTTGCATCCCAGCGTTTCTGTAAATTACAGCCAATATATTACATGGTACATTAACGTGGTCTCTAAGGGTGTCTAGGGATACTCTAGATGCCATTTTATGCACAGGTTAATTAACCCGGACGATGTAACCTAAACCATTACGTCCGTCCACTAGCGAACACCAAGAGAAAGAACGCGGAATGTCACTAAATTCTAATGTGAATTCTTAGAACTGATACTTTAAAAGACGCGCCATCAGAGTGATTCTAGTTATCCAAATCCAGTAGTGCGTCGAGTTCTCAAACCTGATTTGAACCGGTTCCATGTCACCGAGCTGACGTAACATCAACAATTGTGATCACGGTAGGTTTTATACACAAAGGGGGACTAAGTTCCTAAGTTCGCAAAAAATAACTTAGCAGTGTCTCTCTATATATTCTTTCTCCTCTATACCCCCTACCCCCTCTCTATAAATTTTAATATATACATATACAGATATACCCTGCGTAATGCACCCCCGATATTTTATAAACTTGAAACATTATAGAAACAAGCGAAAACGAATAAATGTATTTTAAGAGTCACAAAATGGATAGAAGGCTTAAATCGACAAGCACCTGATCCTTCACAGACAGATTGTCCATCAAAGCATAAACAAAGCGACAATGCCGCCAACAGTTATGGATTGTGCTGCTGCTTACATTTTCCCACGCAGACTTCAGCATCTCCATCGCTTGTCGGAGGTCGAGCTTGTAGGGATCGCTGACCCCGAGCTCGTCCAACCGGCACGCATTCCGCATCTTTATCTTCTAGAACAGCCTTTTAAGGGAGGCAATGATTCCCGCATCTAAAGGCTGTAGTTTCGATGCAGTGTTCTTCGGTAAAAAGCGCACTTTTACGCTAGACAGCTCTTGAAGCCGCTTATAATCGATTTTGTGGCATGACGCGTTGTCTAAAAGCAATAGAACCTGACGATCCTGATTGAACATTTCTCTATCAAACGCAAATAACCATTGTCGAAAATGACGCGGTTCATCCACCCTTTTTTCGAATTTGCATTCTGAAAACCTTGCAAAGTGGGGGATTTCTTGCCGAAGCAATGAGGATTTACAGCCGTTCCTATGAAAAGGACTTGGCGTGCATCGCTCCCGTCCGCATTGACAACAGGCAGCACGGTAAGACGGCCCTTGGTGGTCTTCTGACCGCTGCGTCTGCATGTGGCGATCGTCCTGCGTGGCGAATTAGTGTAAAACACTCCTGATTCGTCAGCATTGTATATGTCGCGCAGGTTGTAGCGGGCCGTGTCGACGAGCAGAAGGGGGACAGCAGCAGCAGCGCCCTGGTGGTCAGCGTCTGCTGATTCACCGTGCAGTGCGTAGGACTTGAGCAGATGGCGCCGCTTGAAACAGTCGAACCAGCCGCTGCTCATTACGAGCTCGCTTCCGTTCCCAGCAGCAGCAACCATCCGAGACCCTCGTTCGCGTATCAGCGAGTCGGACATGCACACGCCCGAAGCCTCCCGCCCTTTGATCCAGGCGGCGAGAGCATCGTCGATCTCCTTTAGTTTCAACTTGCCCGTCTTGATTGCCTTCATGTTGGGTCCTTGGCGCTGAAGCTGATCGAGCTGGCTGTATTGCTTCAAAGTGTATGTGATAGCGGAGCGTGATGACACACGAGAGAGTTTGAATTCGTGTGCCACCAGAGCGCGGAGTCGGTCGGCGTAAGGCTGGCGTCAGCGGCTCGCTGCTCCAGAGCCGCGCTGCGAGCGTCAGATTATCGCCGCGGGGTCTGGAACTGGTTGTTCTTCTTTTCTTCCTCATAGAGATTCACTTGTAGAATGAGTAGCTCTTAGGAACTGCGCGGAGTAGATCAGCCATCCATACAATCTGTTTGGCGCGAGATAAAATGAATGGCGCCAAAATTCCTTGTTTTCACTGTATAAACTTATATCTTTATGTTTGACGTACCTCTAAGAATGTATGCCTGAAGGGGGGGGTCCATTACGCTGGGTATATCTGTATATAGAGAGACACTGCTGACTTTTTTTTTGCGAACTTAGGAACTTAGTCCCCCTTTGTGTATAAAACCTACCGTGATCACAATTGCTGATGTTACGTCAGCTCGGTGACATGGAACCGGTTCAAATCAGGTTTGAGAACTTGACGCACTACTGGATTTGGATAACTAGAATCACTCTGATGGCACGTCTTTTAAAGTATCAGTTCTAAGAATTCACATTAGAATTTAGTGACATTCCGCGTTCTTTCTCTTCGCGTACGCTAGTGGACGGACGTAATGGTTTAGGTTACATCGTCCGGGTTAATTAACCTGTGCATAAAATGGCATCTAGAGTACCCCTAGACACCCTTAGAGACCACGTTAATGTACCGTTGCGTACAGTGAAGGTATGTTCGAAATTATGATAAACGCAACGGTACTGCGCTCGACAGTCTTGCGTGGTACATCATGTGTAACCGTAACCCTTGATGGGTACCCTTCTCTTTGGATTCGTACTTAGTCGAGTGTCATTGCTGTCTGCCCCCTATGATTTGCCATTCAGAGATCAAGAGAGAGAGAGAGCATGTCGACCGAGTCGCTCCCCACGCCACCTGCTGCCGCTTCCAAGGCGCCCGAGTCCACTGCAGTGGCTCCTCCACCTGCACCCACGAAGGCGGAAGCGCCTAAGGCCCGTCAGGTACGGCAGAGCTTCCTTCTCTCTGCGCCAGCTCAAGCTACAATGCGTTTCTTTATGCTCATGGAAGAGGTACGCTCTGTGTCTGTAGATCGTGAGCATCAATGAGGAAGGCACGAACTTTGAGCTGGATGAGACGGCATTGCGCGAGATCTTCCATCAGGTGCGTTGACATTCGCTTGGCCTGCTCAAGCGCTTGGTCTGATATGGCGATGCGCGATCAGGTGCCGGAAGACATGAAGGTCGCGATCTTCTCGGTCGTTGGCGCGTTCCGCACTGGCAAGTCATTCGTGCTGGATCTGTTCCTGCGCTATCTGCGTCACTCCAAGGGCGGTCGCATGCTCAAGGAGACCACAGGCGATGACGTCGACAAGGAGCACTCGGAGGTGTGGAAGGACTGGATCCTGGCCGGCGTCGAAGGCTCGGGTGACGGCAACTTGGAAGGCAATTCCAACATGGAGCAGACCCATGGCGAGAAGGGATTCTCGTGGCGTGCAGGCCGCAAGCGCAACACCACGGGCATCTGGATGTGGGAGACGCCGTTCATCCGCAAGAGCGCCACGGGCGAAGACATTGCCGTGTTCTTGATCGATACCCAGGGCATGTTCGACTCAGAGACCTCGCAGATGCTCACGGCCAGTATCTTTGGCCTGAGCACGCTGCTCAGCTCCTACCAGATCTACAATGTGGACAAACGCGTACAGGAAGACAACCTGCAGCACCTGGCTCTGTTTACAGAATATGGACGGTAGGTTATGCACAGATTGCTTAGAATGAGCTCTTGGGGCTAATGCGCTTGGCTTTGGTCTCTAGCATGGCGCTGTTGAACCCTTCGGACAGCAGCGTGATCCCAACGCTGGAAAAATCAATTTCGACAGTCTCAGCCAAGAGCGAACCTGCGGAAGACAGCGACGACGCCGAGGAGGAGAAAAGCTCGGTGCCGCGTCCGTTCCAGCATCTCGACTTCCTTGTACGTGACTGGCAGGACTTCTCGCGCAACCAGACGCTCGCAGAGAAGCGTGAGGATATGAAACTGTACATGAAGGAGCTGCTGTCTTCGCGCAAGCAGAAGGATCTGGCCGACACACGTGAACAGATTAGCTCGTGCTTTGAGAGTGTCAAGTGCTTCTTGTTGCCGCACCCAGGCCATGCTGTTACGGAGCGTGAATACGATGGCTCGGTCTCAGCCATCGACAACCGCTTTCTGGAGCTGCTCACGGCGTACCTTGACGATCTGTTCGACCCCAAGCACCTTTTTCCCAAGAAGATCCACGGCACGCCTGTGACCTCGCGTGAGCTGTACACTTATATCAAGACGTACGCCGCGCTGTTCCGCGAAGCCTCGATCTTCCCAGAAGCCAAGACGCTGCTGGAAGCCACGGCCGAAGCCAACAACGTCAACATGAAGGACAAGGCGTTGATCAAGTACAAGCGCGAGATGGAGACCGTCGCTGGGCCTCGCTGCAAGTTTGTGCCCACGAAGGAGCTGGAAGCGCACCACCAGCTCTGCTTCCAGGGCGCCATGACCGTCTTTGACACTGGCGCTCGCATGGGTCGTCGCAGCCAGATCATGAAGTTCCGCGGAGAACTCGTGGACGAAATCGAGAAGGAAAATATCCGTTACCTCGAAGTCAATGCTGAGCGCGACCCGTACAAGAACCTGCAGTACTACCTGGTGCCTGGCTGCATCGCCATCTCGCTGTTGACCTTCCGTATCATACAGGATCTGTTCTGCTACGAGCACATCGGCTACGATATCCCTCTCTACGACTGCAAGTACGTAATCCTGCTATCTGTACTCTATTGAACTATCCTCACTGACTGATGCCTTACGTTATCACTTCCGTAGGCACGTGAGCCACACGCTGTCGCACCTATACTGGGCGATCATCGTGTTCATGCTGCTGATCACGGTGTCTACGGGCCAGGTCATGTTCAACCGCGTGAAGACAGTCTTGTCCATTGTCAAGACTGCGATGAATGCCGCTCAGGACGGCAAGGAAAAGTCGGAATGAGAAGGCGAATCGGGTCGCCGCCACTGATCGGCTTTTGTTTCTTCATAGATTTGATAGTGCGCCAATGTCCATACCTTAATGCTTTCAGTCAATTGTTGCATGCATTGCTCTATGGGTCCAGAGACGTAAGAAACGATGTTCTACTATCCATTGTGAAAATGGAGATTCGGGCTCTCGCTGGTGTGTCTTTTGGCATTCGTGCTGGAAACGCAGGCGCTGGAATTGCAGAACTAGTACCGTCTAATAGTAGACGTTCGTATCGGATCGCTTTTGTCTTGCAGCAAAACTCTAACAGCGCTCTTGATTTCACGCCACAGGGATGAAGTTTACATTACGGTTTGCTTGGATGCACTGATGAAAACTGTGCGGAGCCATTAAATGCAACTGATCCATTCGTTGGTGCCAACACCTTGTAGTACGATCATGACAGCTTCATTCCAGTGTTGAACTCTCAGTCGCCTTAATATCCAAACACAGACATGGGCTTTTTATTTGAATTGATCGTCCCTCCAAACCAAGTCATCAATCGTACAATCACGTCATTAGAATCAACCGCACGCAAACACTTAGAGATCAGAGTAGATGAGAGGTTTGACATAGAGCTCGTAGCTCTCCGCGACTTCAGTCTCGTTCAGTGGTTCATCTCGTGCTCGTTCGACAAGGTTGCGGTAGATGTCGCCGTCGTAGCCGCCAATGGTCGAGTTGAGTTCGAAATCGCTGAAATCCCAGGCGTCTGTGAGCAGCACCGCATTCTTGCGCACAACCGGCAATAGTTGCACGAGTTGCTGACGAATACCTTCGGCCTGCGCAGTTGATATGTAGTCGTCTTCACGGAAGTCACCAATGTTGTTCACCATGAGCCAAGCTCCGAAGAGTGCGCAGAGCTTGGCGACTGCGTGTTTGGTCGCACCATGAGGAATGCTCTCGAGTCCATGCACGAAGGACTTGAGCAGAATGAGTTCAGTGTGCGCTGCCGAGGCGCGAGTCATGAGCACCATGCAGGCGTTGGCGTCGTTGTCGCTGGCGTTCATGGCCTTGACTAGTTGAAGCACGATCCGTGCAACGCGAACTTCAAACGCTTCGAGCAGCTGAGCAAAGTTGGCAACATCCACTGTGTTCTCTGCACTGAACCGCATGGCTGGGTTTGACCAGGAGCGGATGTTGGCCAGAAACGCTGTCGTATAGTTCTTGTCGACCGGCGGGCGGTGGCCGGACTGCTTAATCTTCTCGGGCGACGACTTCATCTCCTTGACCAGATAGCGAGCGTGCTGCTGGACGAGCACGTCAAACGTTCCTTCGTACGTGTTGGCGCCGACGATCTCAGCGAAAATGTGGCCCAAGTTGCTCGAGTTGGTGAAGCCGTGGCCACCGCACATGCGACGGCAGGACTCGATGCCGTCACTCGCGTTCTTAGCCAGCCAGGCCTTGAGCCCCGACGACATCGCGTGTAATTCCGCGAGCTTGTCACCAAACGACCCGTTCCCGCTCTTGATAATCGCGACTGCCGAGTCGTGGAAGCTGATCATGGTCTTGCCGGAGAAGGTGGCGGCGTACGAGAGCGCGAGCAGCGGGAAGAGACCGTACTGCTGGTTCTGGTAGTCCAGCACCTGGAACTCGCCCTTGCCGTTAAGTGTGCGGCCCTGTACACGCGCGGCACTGAATCTCGTCGTGATGGTCGTCGCTTGGGCGATAAGGAGACCGAATTTCAAGATCATGTAAGCGCGCACTTGCACCATCGTCAGGTAGACCAGCTTGTCACTTTTGGGCTTGACAAATGTTCCGTCTGGCAGCACTTTAGCATAGCGCATCATCATGTTCTCACGCGGGATGCGGACCTTGTGCAGAGCGCAGTAGCCATTGTCCACCGACTGAAAGCCCACCTTGGGACCAATATCACCCACTTCAACACCAGGCAGAGGCTGGTGGTCCTTCAGTGATCGGATCTGCACCAGGAAAGCCTGTACGCCAACGTCCTTGCCGTCCAGAAACAGACGCGCATGGAAGATGGCGTGATTAGCGGTCTTGGCGAGACCGCCAGGCCACCACTTGCGACTTGTGAGCGTGGGCGAGTCGATGATGAACTCCTGCGTCTTCTTGTCGTACGTGGCCACAGTCTCAATGCCCTGGACATTGGATCCGTGGCCTAGCTCTGTCTGCGCATAGGCACCCGTGATC
>JAADVW010000800.1:0-15299 GCA_023335875.1 Elongisporangium prolatum
ATGCGGGAAGTGTGTGATGGCTTCCCAGAAGCGTTCCTGCTCGTCCATGGACCAACCGGCGTCGGTCTTGGGGCAGGACGGCAAGTAGTGCAGCACTTGACGCACGGCCTCGAGCTCTTGCATGACGCTGGACGAGATCATTACCAAGTGACACTGATAGGTCGTATTGGGAAGTGAGTCCTACAAGTGGCTGCAGCATCCGACTGATCATGACACCCGAATCTGAAAAAACGCCAGCCCAAATTTCTTCTCTTTTTTTCCTGTCGCTGCAAAATCCACCGAAGATTGGGATTTGACTTAATGTTTGTAAGTGGACACAGACCTAACCCTTGTACAAAGCAAGTCGGGGACTCGAATTTCTCAGTGCGGCAAAATTCAACCTGATCGAAATTCCCATTAAAGTTAACACAATGCGGACTTTGTATCGGTAGCAGCAAGGATTCACTACTTAGTTGAGGTAATGGCTGCCTGAATTCGGTGATGAGACTGCAAATCATGAACAGCCGCACTGACCACTTGAGCACATTTCGGATGGCG
Source organism: Elongisporangium prolatum (assembly GCA_023335875.1). Classification (NCBI taxonomy): domain Eukaryota; phylum Oomycota; class Peronosporomycetes; order Pythiales; family Pythiaceae; genus Elongisporangium; species Elongisporangium prolatum. The sequence continues at coordinate 538 of JAADVW010000800.1, forward strand.
AGGGAGAAGCTGCGCACATGACGTGGCCTGGAGTGTCCCCCGTGTTATTCATAGTTTCAGATCCTTTGCTAGATGCGCAATCGTTCAGCAGTCGACAAAGCAAATCGTCTCATCTGTAGTGGTGGTAAGCGTGGAGCTCTAGACAGCCGCCTGTTGATAATACACTTGTACGTCTTTACCCTGTTTTTGAATTGACACGAACGCGTCAGTCTCAGTGGCTCCAGAAGGCCCAGTTGGCCCTCCTTTGACCTTCCACTAGTGGCACCAGGGGGCTATTATTTTATGGCTGTTGGGCCGGCAAATTATGAATAACTTCATGTATAGAACGTGTGATTATATGATACTCATGCGTCCAATCGCGCAATTTCTAGATAATTTTGAAGCTGTGACAGGACCAAATTTAGTTGTCTCCGTCCAGAAACAGCGGCTCGTAGTCTTCCAGCAGCTCCTCGAACAGCAGATCATTGTCGTCGATGACGCAGCCGTCCATGAAGAAGTGAGCCATGGCCGCGTGCTCCTCAGGCGAGATGGCGTCCTGCGTAATGTCCAGCTGCAGGCCCGAGCCAAACTCCACTGTCATGGCGTCTTCGGTCTGCGCCTCCTGTGTCAGCCAGGGCGACGTCACGGGGCGACCAGCCTTGTCGTGGATCGTGATCTTCAGGCCACGCTTTCGTCGGGCAATCTTCTGGCGGTACTTCTGTGCGTGGGTCATGGTCTGACGCGGGGTTTTGGTGCCAACGTGGTTGGCCACAGCCTTCCACGGGCCCGAAGGAAAGAGCTCCAGCGCCTGCAAGAAGCGCTCGTGCTCCTCCTCTGTCCACGTGGGCCCGGCTGTGGAGGTGCGCTCGCCTGCGGGCAGGTGCTGTTCCAGACGGATGAGACGGTCTTGGTTCTCGAAGAGCTCGCCCTTCACTCGTGTGGAGATCGTCATGGCTCTTAGTGGTGGTGGGAGGCTGTGTAGAAGGCGGTAATTTGAGGAATGGAGATCAGAGAGCCGCGAGGCAAAGTGGCTATCAGTGTCTCAACCAAGGGGCATTGTGGGTGCGTCTGACATCCACATTCGGCCCATTGTAGATCCTTTTGAGTGATGGTCGACGCGCCCTATCCGCATAGCTGGTGTTTATGGCATGTTGCCTCCATATTTAGTCATTTCGGTATCTTATTGGCTGGTAAAAGCATTATTCAATCATTTCAACCAATGAACATGCGATTGGATACTGTATTTGTAGATATAGGTTCACTCGAGACAATCACTCACGAGATCAATGGCTTCATTTTGTGCGCGACACCGTTAGTCGAGCCGATCAATGGTTACACTTTCAGCTGACGTACCAACATCCACAATGGTCTGTTACTAGCGCTTATGCACCCACAATGGTCATCGTGAATGCGCTGGCGGCTCCAGAATCCGCCAGCAGAGCCTGACACCATAGAGAAATTTTTGTGGCCACGTAGCCACAACTAGAGCTCGCGTAGAGTCACACGCTGAGACGAGTACACACGCAACAAGAACGCGTGCTCCTGTGGGTCGTACGTGGAAGGCACGATGACGTACCAACCAGGCGGGAAGCGGACGCCGAGCTCGGTGCGCACGCCGCACGGGTTACCGTGCACATATGCGCCGCCGTCAGACGTCGCTCGGCCAGCGAACGCGTTGGTCGTGGGGTTCGTTGACAGAAGCAGACTGCCGCTCGATGGACAGGCGAAGATGCTCACGTTCAGAGATGGAGGCCCGCCCTCGGTCTGGCTGCTGCTGGCAGCGACCGATTGCAGTCGCGCGAAGAGCTCGCACTCTGTCGTGACTTGCACGAGGAACTTTGGGTTGAACGTGTAGCAGCCGTAGCTGGCGCAACCTGCTGATGTACCCTTTTGAGCGTCCCATTTCCCACGCAGCTCAATCGCTTCCATGCCGTAGCCTTCCGGTGCCAGCGCCTTCACCTCCAGCGGAGCTTCCGGGGTCGGGTCCAGCACCAGCTTGAGAGCGAATGCGCCGCGAACGCCGGCCTCGAATGTCGATGGAATCAGCACCAGATCGCTCAGTGACGGCGGCAATTTGAGCTCCAGATAGCAGAAGCCCGGTCTGTACTCCCCAGAGCTCACGATGGACATGGCGGATGAAGCCGACGGCAGGCCACAGAGCCGCTCGGTCGTATGCAACGCAGCGCGTAGATTCATGGGGATGCCTGGCGGTGGTTCTGTGGTCATCAGTGTCGTCACGCTTTCTCGTCTGCAGGAGAACGAGTCATCTTCCAGAAACACGTACAGCCGCCTTGAGATCGGCTCAATATTGTGCGGCACTCGCACGTGGAACTGCGGGTTGTTCATGAATGTGGCGTAGTACGGTCGGCCGCCTGCCGTGTGGCCATCCCACCGACCACGAACCAGGAGCGTGTTCTCCGGTGTGGCCACTTGAGCGATGCGATGACACTCAAAAGGCGACGTGGAGAAGATGGAGAGCGTGTAGTCGAGCGACGTGAATTTCTCATACTGTGAGGCTACAAGCGTGAACGACGGTGTCGAGTCGCTCGTGAAGTCCACTTCCAGACTCACGAGCGTGTGTTGATTGTTCGAGTACGTGCCGCGCGATAGCGCGTCCTGATTGTCAAAGACTCGCCGGCCCTTGGTGTTGCCGTAGACATGAAGCGTCAGGAACTGCTGCGCCGCCAGGTCCATATCTCTCTCCACGGAGCGCACGTGGCGAGAGAGAAGCACCCAGACCGTCGTCGCCGAGGAGCCGCTGGCTTCTGGCTGTGAGAATGTCAGCGCGTACTGCGGATTAAAGCCCAACGTGACGGAATCGTTGGACGGACCAAGTTCTACGGGCCAGTGGTCGTGGTACACGTCCTTGAAAGGGAACAGCGACGGGTTCCAGTTGAGGTACATGCTCTCAAAGTACTTCTTCACAGACTCGAGATCGATCCAGAACTGTCCATCGTCGGCGTTCTGATCGTCACACGAGCCATTCAGCTGCCGCTCGTACTCGCGCAGCTCTTGGCCTAGTGGACTCTGCCAGTGCGCAGTGTCCTGGTCTGAAAATGGACCTTTCCAGCTCTGTTTGCGCCACGGGTTCTTCACTTGCAGCAATCGCGTCTTCTTGGTGTCGTTGTGGGCGTCTGTCTGCTCATACACGTTGAGCACCGCGTAGACGTGTGTGGGCACGAGACCGATGGTCTTGGTCTGGTCCTTGGAGAGCTCGCCCGTGGACATGGTGATGATGCAGTCGCCGTAATGGAAGGCGCTCTTGAGCTGCTCCCACATGCGGTCTTCCTTTTCAGCGTCCTGCACGAGGTCGTGGATCGCCAGGCGTTCGGGAATCCAGCCCGTGAGCGCGAAGAGGTCGATGCCCGAGTTGCCGCCGGGGAAGTCGTAGCCGCCGTGGAGCTTGAGATAGGCCTTCTCGATGAGACTTACCCAGAGCTCGTTCAACTGCGTCGTGCACGAGCACAGCAGCTTGCCCGTGGTGCTGCTCACAGGCAGTAGATCGTCGATCACGACCTTGCGCGGCACGCCGTTGGCCCAGAGCTTGACTACGTATTTGCCGGCTGGGTTGTACACAGGTTGTTGCGTTGTCGCGTCCACGGGGAAGATGATGTTGGTGATCAGCCGCTTCTGGAAGCGTTGCTCATAGGCCGCTGCGATGCAGAGCGAGGCCACAAAGGAGCAGTCCGTCACGATGTCCTGCTTCACGACCTGCGCGCTGATGGTCGCGATCATCACGGGCGACCGGCCGCACACGAGTGCGTACTCGCTCGGCCGGTGCCAGATCGCCTGCTTCTTGATCTGCTTGGCCGAGAGCGGCACCAGTCCGTCTGGATCCTTAAACAGCGTGGGCAGGTCGAAGGGCTCGTGCGAGTCCAGATCGTCCAGCCACGGCACGAACACGTGGCCGTTGATCAGCGACGAGCGGCGCAGCACGTCCAGCTCCTGCGGTGTGTAGGCGGCGCCCTGCGGTGGTGGCTTGGCTTCCTCTGCTGCTGCATCCGCAGCTGTGCTGATCTCCATCACGACGGTGTGCTTGGCTTCTGAAGCAGCCTTTGGGATCGAAGGCGGCTCTGGCCAGTGGAGCGATGTCACTGCGTCTGGGCAGCTGGCCGTGGACTCCAGGGCACTGGCTGGAGCCTCAGCAGCAGCCTCCATGTCTGTCGACACCTTGAGCCGTGATACATAATCGATAATGTACTCCAGTTGGTCCTTCACAGCCGCACGGGAGCTCAGGTCCTCAAGCGGCAGCGCCTCCAACGCCTTCATGTACCAGTCGCCGGCCGTGATGTACCGCTCCACACATGCTGTTCGGTCCGCCTGCTGCCGCTCGAAGGTCTGCGCCTGCGCGTGCTCGTCCATAGCTCGCGCAAGCAGGTAGTCGCTAGAGCTCTGCAGCTGTTGCAGCCGCTCCTTGAGCCCCACCACCGCATCCATGACCAACGCGCGCTTGGCGGCAGACTCGACGATGGCCAGGCGGCTGAGGATGGCGATGGCCTCCTGGAAGTTGCGCTCGGCCGCCAGTCGGTCTCCTTCAGGCGTGTCGCATGCCTGCTTACCGGCCTCCGCCAGCGCGAAGGCGTCGGCATAGAGCTGCTCCACGCTGCGGCGCGGTGGCATGAGCTCAAGTTACAAGCATGACAGAACAAAGTTCGTCCTCCCCCGCTTTAGTGACCACCGCATTCATACCAACTCCGACGTCCAGCAATGGACAGTCGCGAGGCCGTAGTGTCAAACGCCTGTCGAGTACACACGAGGGATCTGGAATCCAATGGTGCAGCTCCTTCTCCAACCGTGGCGCTCAAGCTCGTGTGTCTTTGCATGGAAAAAAATCCTATGCTGCGGAAGCAAGGTTGCCGTCACATCGCTGGATTTTGTACCATGTCACAGATTACACGTTGTTTAAATCAGTATTATTAGAGAATGCATGTTTAATACAGTTCAGTAAAGGGTACGAAAGTAACCCATCTTCTAGTCATAACCGACTTTCCAGCGCATCGACCAAAAGACAGCCAAAACCCAGAGTATCACGTGAAAGTAGTTTACGCGGAAACTTACGTCATGGACAAGTTCTCGTACCCGGAATATTACGACTTCCCGCCGTTCTTTACGTGAGTGATGCGTAGTATACATGTAGCTTACCGTCATGGGTTTGTTTACCTCGCTGACGTGACGGCATGCACGGCCAAGGCTGCAGCCTGTGCGCGAGACGCGCGAGAAGCAGCTCGTCCTGTGGAAGCAGTTGATCCTGGAGTACCACCGCACGCACGATCTGCCCATCTTCCAGCCCTTCTCCTCTGCGCTCTTTGAGAACGTCAAGATCTCGCGTACGTGCGCTGATCTGCTGCCCTCGCGTCGGCCTCGTAGCTCACTTGTGCACAGGCAACATGGCTCAGGAAGGGCGGCTGGCTGTGGCCGAGTACCTCATCCGCTGTGGTAACGGCAGCTGGGAGGACGACACGCGGACGCGCTGCCGCATCATGTGGAAGAAGCCCACGGAATGGGCCGCCGAGATCTACGACTTTGTATGTCATGCCTTGGCCAGAGTAAATGAGACTACTGTCGGTTGTGACAGAGGATCGCTTGCTGATTGCAGGCGGCGGAGCGTGGCATGATCGGCAACGTGTTCACGGTCTACGAGCTGTACGCTGGAGAGGAAACGCTTGGTTCCAGTACGTCCGCCAGAGTTCAGTCTCTATCTAGCCTCTGCCTTGTGCTCAATTGGTCTCTTGCCGCACTGATGATAGGTATCCATGGCATGGAGCCATGGCTGCTTCGAGAAGCGCTGAATGTGCTGGAGGGTGAGGGCAAAGTGAGTGCTGTCTGGACGGATGCATAAAGAGCTGGCTGTGGGTGATTGACGTCCGTGTTCTCTCCTCAGGCCGCCATAATTGCTGGAGAAACGTGTGAAGACGACGGCGTCAAGTTCCTAGCAGCTGAGTAATTGACAGGTAGCAATGTCCGACTGAACGAATCAATGTTTCTTCGCTGTTATTTCCCAACTCACTTCTCCCCACCGCAAAAATCACTTAACTACGCAGACCAACCAACTCACTCTTGAGTACTGTTTCATGGTTCACAGGCACAAGAACCACACGCAGGCATCGACTTTGGCGTCTTGTCCTTCGAGGCACTGCACTTGCGGCAGATGCAGTCGCTACAGCCACAGCCAAGTGCAGAGCTCTGGCACTTGGAGCAATCACAGGCGCAAGCACACCCAGGCGTGCAATGGCAAGCGCATTCACAATACTGAAGCTTCTTCTCTTCGGCTCGCCGGTTGAATAGGCCCATGGCAATGGCCGTTTGCGCCCATTCCACACCGTAATTGCAGGTCGCACGTGTAGTGCTGTGTTCGCCACGGAGTCCAGCACAGGAACGAGCCTGGGTGACGTCTTGACATGTGAGCACACCGTTGACCACGGGAGTCTTGTTAACAATGCCAACCTTCATATTGGCGCGCGTGACGGCTTCGGCTACGACATCAAACGCAGGTGTGGCGCTGTGGCCCTTGGTTGCATCCTTAGTCATAGTTCCAATACAAATCACAACGTCCAATCGATGCATCTTCATCATGGTCTTCAGTGCGAACGGCATGTTAAAAGGCAGTGACACGTGGCGCTCCACCAGGTTTGCACGCGACACGCCTTTGAGCAGCAATTCGCCTCGACAGGCCATAGCAAGCGCATCCAGAACGTGTTTCTGGTCCACGTCGTCGTCCTTGAGCGGTAGATGGGAGAGAACCCCTATGTGAAGATCTGCGACCGCCGGATCGTTGCTGCCGACTGCGCCAGGCATGGCGAGAAGCACGGGTGTTCCCGTCGTGGGGCTGCTCATTGCGCTCAAATGGCTTGGTGCAAATCGCTTTGTGGGTGAGGCATTTCACAGGGGGCGAAGACCAGGGACTGAACAACGGTTTAGCTTGAGATGTGGCAGTTGGTCTAACGGCCGCATCTAAAAGCCAACTACCAGATCTCCAACACAAAGGTTTGGAAAGCTCATTTTGGAAATAAAAGCCATGGCGACACACACCAAGACCCACGAGATCCCAGAATCCTCAAGCTCCAAGCACGACCTGCATGTGGTCATCGTGTACACTCGTTGGCACGGCCACGACGTGGTGGAGCCGCTCATGACGGCTTGCAAGACGGAGCTGCTGGGTCAGGGCATTCCAGCCCACAACATCAAGACGCTTGAAGTCGCGGGAGCCTACGAGTTGCCATATGTAGCTGCCCGTGTGATTGAGGCCAAGCACCGGCACGTGGACGCTGTGATTTGCATTGGCTGCATGGTCAAAGGAGCGACTTTGGCCTATGAGTACGTGAGTCAGGCGGCTATCATGGGATTGATGAAACTCAATGTGGCGACGGACACGCCCGTGGTCAATGGAATCCTCACCTGTGTGTCGGAGGAGTGTGCTGTCAAATGCGCCAAGACCACTGGAAACGACAACTGGGGCGTGATCTGGGCGTGTGCAGCGGTAGAAATGGGCCGATTGAAGCGAGGCATGGCCAAAACAACCAGTTGCACTTGCAGCTGCCACTGTGATACCAAGGACTGCAACTGTTCGTGTCACTGCACCAAGTGTTCTTGCAACACGTGCACCTGTAAGAAGTGCGAGTGCGATGATTGCGCCCAGGAGTCGACCACAGCCAAACTGGAGAAGGTGACGCTGGCGCACGCAGCAGCTGTGGAAGCATCTGAGAAGGCGTAAGCTGAGAATACGTGAGTAATGGCGTAAATATACGTGTTTTGATGAGAAAGAGAGCTCAGAAGCGGAGTAACTACAAATCAAATGCTCAGGCCGAGGCGACACCGTCTTTGGGAGATGGAGGGTCATCCGACTGTGATCAATCAATACAACAAACACATCAATTGGCCCAGTGCTTTATCAATTGGAACTCATATCGTGACGTACGTTGGTGTGACTGGCTGTGCGACTTCCTTTGCTCTTGCGCTTCTTACTGCGGATGGTCTCGACCACCAGCTCCAGCTTCCGTAGGTCATGAGCTTTTTGGTTCGCTTCCAATTTGGCGCGCGCCAGTTCTTCCTGCAGTCACGTGTCAGTCAGCAATATGAATATTGCAGGGAATGCAATGTTCACCTCCATGTCTTGAAAGCGGCGACCACGCTCGCTGGCCTGGTAGTTGTGCACGTCAGTCAGGTCCTGCTCCAGTCGCTGTCGCTCTCGCTCCAAGTCTGCCAGCTGCTGCCGCAGCGTCTGCGTCTCGTCGTTCATCTCGCGCAGCTGCTCATTGGCGCTCTCCTTGATCCGTCGCACTTCGTCCGCTGGCACGAAGTCCTTCAATTCCATGACGATAGCTGGACGTGATGATGGCGAAGGCGGCGCCTCTTCAATCAATCGCTGTGGGATCTCGCCCTGCAGCAGCGCTTGCATTCGCTGCTCAAACGACAGCTTGCGCGCCTTTCCGTCCTCGATCTCGTCTTCGTTCTCTTGCTGTTCGGTCTGTCTAGCAGCCAGAAGCAGCAGTTGCACGACGCCGTCGATGATGCGTTTGCCCATGGCCTCGTCCACGGCCTGCAGCCAAGGCTGGCCGTGCTTGCGGAACTGCGCAAAGAGCACAGCCACAAGGGCCGCCACACCGGCCTTGGCAAGCAGCAGCTCGCTCGTGTCGGCCAACAGACGCGCCAGCCGCGAGTAGCGCTTGAGCGCCGCGTAGCCCTGCGCCAACGACTCGCTCGCATAGGCACCGAAGGCCTGGAGCACACACAGCTCTAGATCAGAGGCAGACGACGTGAGCGCCATGGAACCAAAGCTGGAATGAAGGGAAACCGCCTGTTGCCTAAAGAACGAATTGCAGCTGTGACGCTGGCGGATCGGCACGGGGTACACAGGTTACATCAACACGAGATGGGGGAGATGGGTTACACGCCTCTTTGCCAGCAATGGGTACACATTTGTAAGAGTGGTACATCTCTCAACAGAGGTGAGGAAGGATCTGGATTGGAGAGGGATCACAGTACTGCATTGTAGTTTGGGAGTGAGCGGCTATTTCGGAAGAAGCAACGAGAGAAGATGTCGCTGGTCCTGCGCTTGAGACCGGAGCTGCCGGTGCCCACGGCCCCCGAGGCGGTCACCAAGACGGACAAGTCGGTCACGCTGCGTGCGCAGCTGCCCACGCTGGCGCCTGATGCGGAGCCCGTGGGCCAGATCCAGTTCCAAGTGGTGCGTTCGGTTCTCAACCCAGAACTAGCGATGGAGACTGATTGATTGGGTGTCTGTGGATAGAGTCATAGCGAGCATGGCTACGTATACTACTCCTGGATCGATTCAGAGCTGTTCACGTCGCATCGCTGGCCAGTGAAGGGCCTCATACCGAACACGGTACGCTCATCTGTTGCTTGGTAGAAGGAAGGTCGAGGGTCGTGGCTCATGGGGCGGCTTTGAATGCGGTAGACCTACGTTTTCCGCGTGCGTGTGGTGCGTCTGGACACACAGGATTGCAGCGAGTGGTCTCCTCTGAGCGCCTATATCCGCACGTTCACGGAGGAAGAGGACGCCAAGCGGTCCGGCACGTACTTTGAGCATGTATGGTTTTCAAAATGGAGACTGCCTTTGTATTGGTGCTGACAACTCTTGCTGCTGTTTGTATCAGGCTCTCAAGCTGGAACGAGAGCAGAAGAACCAGCTGCAGTCGCAGATCTCGAAGCTCACAGTGCTGTTGGAGGACAATGCCCGCGTCAAGTCAGAGCGCAGTCCACCCAAGAAGACAGCGCAACTGCATGAGGACATGCTCTCAAGCCGCCGCGTGATGGACACGACCATTTCGCAGTTGCAGCAGGAGCTTATGATGCAGAAGACGGCGTTACTGTCGCTCAAGCAGCAGCGCACGGCCGATGAAGAGATGATCACGGAGCTGCTGAACGAACAGGAGAACCTGCGCGCTCTGCAGTCGCAGCAGCAGGGCCAAGTGCAATACGAGCTCGAGATGCAGCAATTGCGCGAGCAACTGGAGAAGAACGAGGCGGCGCTGCGCAAGCATCAGGAGCAAGTGGTCGAGAGCCATGACCAGATTTCCAACTACGAGAAGTCTCTGGAGCAGAAGCAGAAGGAGATCGGTGAGAAAGAGGCCGAAGTGGAGCGGCTCATGGCCGACTGCAACCGCATGGTGCAAGAGCAGGCCGATCTGGCGGCCGTCAAGCAGCTCGAGGTCGAAGACGCACTGCTCGAGGCCAAGAACTCGCTCGAGCAGCAGCTCGATATCAACACGTATCTGCGCGATGAGGTCTCGCGGCTGCGCGAGGAGAACCATCACTTGAAGAACCAGATCGAGGAGATGGATTCGGAGGTTGTGCCCAAGCTCATGAAGCTCGAAGACGAGAACGAGCGTCTCCAGCACGCGCTCGCGGCCGCCAACATGCGATAAACAAGCAGCCAACGGGATCGATCTCAGCTCAAACGGACATCGCGTTCTCTCATCTGGAGCTGCCTGCCTGTCTGCCTCACTGTCGCTAGCTCTTGCACTACCTCTTGAATTATATAATCTTGTTCTAGGACTTGGCTTCTTAGAATCCGTCGTCGTCGTCCTGTTCCCAGTCACCACCGAGCGTAAACGCGTTAGCTGCGCCCAGCGGCGGCAGTCGAGACGGTGGAGAGCTGGCCGAAAGAGCGGGGGACGGAGCAAACATGCTGCGGGAGTGCGGTCGCTTGCGGTGGTTTCTCTGGTGCATAGTCTCCGAGTCCAAAGGTTCGCCTCCGTCGTAGGACGAGCCCACTGACGTGGCCATCATCCTATCTCGGTCCTTGAAGGAAGACTCTGTGTGAAAGCTGTTGCCGGACATGCTGACGTCGTCTTCATCTTCTTCGTCGTCGTCCTCGTCGTCGTCCTCTTCGTCGTCGCTGTTCTCTTCGTCCTGCAGCTCATGGATCATGGCTTTGACAGCGTGGAGAGCGTCGCAGTTCTCGCTTGAGTTGGGATCGGCGTGCTTCCAGTATAAATACAGCGGGCCGATGTACTTGAACGACCGGCGCAGCAGATAGGGATCAAAAGGGAAGAAGGTTTCGAGTGGCTGTCGGGGGGCTCCGACGCTGTTACTCAGCACCTTGGGTGCATTGGACCGCTCCATGGACTTGCTCTTCTTGAGGCCGCTCGTATGGATAACCTGCATGGCTTGATCCACGCGTTCGATGCAGTCGTCCGAGATGAGATCGAACGTCTCGGCGAAGTTGAGGAACTCTGTGGCCACGGTCTGCTGGCAGTAGGCCAGAGGGCAGTAGCCTGTGGCTGGCGTGTGCACCAGTCGCTCCCAGCCCAGTGTGCGCAGGAACTCATAGCCGTTCGGACTCTGCGCGATCTCGAGTCCACGGAAGCAGAGCATGTAGCACACGGTCTGCAGCGATGACACGTAGATGCTTTCCTGGAAGCTCTCAGTGCTCGTCGGAGGGCTCGTGGGCACGCTTGCATCGTCAGCGGCCGGGTGCAGCGTGTCGTAGATGTCCATTTGGTCGTGCATCCACTTCATGAGGTGGTACAGCGCCTTCTCCAGATACGACACCGAGATGTACTTGGCACGTGCCAGAAAGCTGGCCAGGTACACAGCGCAGCTGTAGCGCGTCACGGGCGGCGTCTGCGCATCGAGCGAGGCCGACAGCAGCTGCGAGATGAACACGTCCTGGAACTGCGGGTCCATGGCACAGACGTAGAAGAGCAGGAACTGCGGGTACTTGGACCGGTGCGTGTTCAGGATCGAGTGCTCGAAGACCTTGAGCAGCGACTTGAACACCAGCGCGGCCTTGGATGCGTCCAGCATGCCGTTCTCGCTTGTGGGGTTGGTCTGCGCGCCGCCGTGCGAGACCGACTTGGCCACGTGCTCGAACACGATGAGCATCATCTGGTCCAGCTTGTCAGCCATTTCGTCCACGCCCGAGCCGACGTCCGGCGGCAGCAGCTCGTCGTCCAGGAAGTCGTCCATGGTGAAGATGTCTTCCTCGTTCTCGTCCAGCTTGATCTCGACGTCGATGGCCACGAGCTGGTCGGTGAGCAGGCCGAAGAGCCGCTCCTGGATGCCCGGCAGATACGTCGACAGCTGCAGCAGATTGCGCACGTAGGCCACTTGGAACGGCGTCTCCAGACGCTTGTGCGGGAAGTGATCGCACAGTACAGGGAAAATCACGTTGGAGGCCGTGGGCACGAGCGCCAGCACGCGCTGCAGCGTGGCGTGCACCACGTCAAAGCGCTGCTGGATGCGCTTCTCGTCGTCCTGCGCAGAGCTAGCGCTCTTGATAGCGATGGCCGACGTGGCAGCCGGCGGCAGCTGCTGTGGTCGGCAGAGGTTGCGCACGAGCGTCTGCAGCGTGGGCAGCACGTAAACCGTGTTGGAGGACACGAGATGCACCAGGAACTGCGTGTACGCGTCGATCTCGTCGCGCTCGGCCAGGAACTGGAACTTGAAGAGTGCGTCCAGCAGATGCTGGAAGGCCTGCGGCTCCTTGGTCATGCTCGAGATGCAGCGCGTGAGCGCTAGATAGATCTTGGGTCGCGTCGTGCCATTGGACGGCGCTGGGCCTGCGCCCGTGAGCTGCCGGATCAGGTACTGGTAGTTGGTCGCATTGCCCTGCGCAGCCGCAGTGTGTGAGCCACCGCGTCATGTCAGCCACCGAGAGCCAGCGCACGCACCTTGAGCTTGAGATCCAGGGCGTTCTCAATGAACTGCTGCAGATTCTCCACCTCCTCCGCCATCGGATTTGGGTTGACTGGTCTGGCCGTTGTTGCCATTTGCCAAAAGTGGGCCCATTATGTCAATTTACTCAAATGGTCAAATGGTCTAGAGCTGCAAAAATTCAAACTTTGATGTGGTTATATATGTAATATCCTTAAAGAGGCATTTTTGATCGAGAGCGCTCATAATAAAAGGCACGCAAGAGCCCCAAGAGCTCCCCCTCCGCGTATCTGCCACTGCCGCTGCTGCTGGTGTCTCGGCCTTCTAACGCCAACTTCCCAGCCATGCAGACGCCCATGGACGGACCAGAGCAGCTGTACCCGCTGGTGCTGGAGCTGTCCGTGCCGGAACAGCGCGAGAGCGCTCTGCTCGAGCTGAGCAAGAAGCGCGAGGAGTTTCCCGAGCTGGCGCCCATTCTGTGGCACTCCTTTGGCACTGTGGCCGCATTGCTGCAGGAAATCGTGTCCATCTACCCGCTGCTGTCTCCGCCGCAGCTCACGGCCCACGCTTCCAACCGCGTCTGCAATGCGCTTGCGTTACTCCAGTGCGTGGCCTCGCACTCAGAGACACGCGCGCACTTTCTCAATGGTGCGATCGCTAGCGCAGTGCTGCTGCATGGAGATTTGGCTAGCTCACGTTTGTCGTTACTGTAGCACACATCCCGTTGTACCTGTATCCGTTCCTGAACACCGTGAGCAAGAACCGGCCGTTCGAGTACCTCCGCCTCACGAGTCTCGGGGTCATTGGTGCGCTGGTCAAGGTATAAAGCTCTCGCGAGCGATCACTCGTGCGCTGAGAAGAGCTCATGGGCTTGTGGTGTTGTGTTAGATTGACGATTCGGACGTGATCAACTTCCTGCTCCAAACCGAGATCATTCCGTTGTGTCTTCGCATCATGGAAGCTGGCAGCGAACTATCCAAGACGGTGGGTCGTCGTCAGTCGCGGCTCTGTCTGCGTGCCTCATAATGCTGACTCGAGACGCTGTCTCTCAAATGCCTTAGGTAGCTACGTTCATCGTGCAGAAGATCCTGCTGGATGAGATGGGGCTCACGTACATTTGCCACACGCCCGAGCGCTTTTACGCCGTGGGGACGGTCTTGAGCAAGATGGTGGCCGTGTTAGTAGAAGCCCCAGCACCTCGCTTGCTGAAACACATTATTCGCTGCTATCTTCGGCTCGCAGACAACGCTCGGGCCAAGGAGGCTCTGCGTCAGTGCTTGCCGGAAGCGCTCCGCAATCACACGTTTGACGATGCGCTCAAGGATGACGCCACCACGAGTCGATGGCTGGCGCAACTGCTGTACAGCATAAGTCTACCGAGCACCGAAGGCAGCTCCACATCCCCTGGCGGCCTCCCCACGCTCGCTGTTGGGGGAAACAGCCTTGCGGCTGCACGTTCCCCATAGAAGATACTTTAGCAGGACAGGAAGGACCAGCGTAATCAGTTCCTACAGCAACCACGGCGTCTCCACCCGTTGTCTTTAATACCGGTAATCACGTAGATACTGTACCGGTACGTTCGGTATCTAGTTGCACTGTTCCTGGAAGGCTGTGGTGTAGTGTTTTCTTGAATGACTAAGTAAAGGTTTTAGTCGATTTTAGTCGCTAATATTAGTATTTAGTAGTCTAGTATAGTATCGTTTTGCTAACAACGGCACCAAACGCGCAGTAGAAGCGGAGTTTTTGGATGAATGTATTGGTCGCGTCTTCGCTAAGCTATACGTTCAGTGGAACATTGAGTGGGGTGTGCAACCTCTTATCCACGAGGTGTTTTGTCATGGTCGTGCTAATCATGGCTGAGAATTTCGTAGTACAAGCGGTCGTGGTGATTGTAATCATGGCTGAAAGTTTCGTAGTGATTGATGTTGGCTCTTGTCAGCTCCATATCGCTCGTTTATGGTCATGGTCATCTGTGTTGGCTCATAGTGCTACCTTACTGTGCACGAAATGTAGCTGCACGTATTGATTAGTGATTTATGAATCTGAGTAGTTGCTTGTTCTTGGTTAACGCCATGATGATGCAATTGTTACAAAAGTTGCCATTGTCCACATTGGTCTCCGACACGATGCAGGACTTGCACGTGACATGGCCATACGACCGGAAG
>JAADVW010000801.1:0-15295 GCA_023335875.1 Elongisporangium prolatum
CAATAATTATAATAATTGGATTTGTTCCTTTGATAAGGGGTTAAACCGTCCGCTACCGTCCGCTCACCGTCCGCTCTACCTTCGCATATAAGAGCATCTAGCGTACCCCTAGACACACTCAGAGACAGCGATGATGTACCCTGGGTACACGATCATCATTCTACTGCTCACAGTGTTACCGTCCCCATTGCTGAGCACGTGTGTACTGTACATGTGCCAGAGTCTATTATTGCGACCTTATATCACACTGAGAAACAGCATCAGCACGTGCTTTCAAATGTGCTCACCCATTCGTTTTCTTTTGTGCTTTCTCCTGCGCTTGCAAAACATTATCCGAACGACAGGAAAAGGCAAGTGTAGTACCATCATTCCAATTAATCTACATACATTCCTGTCTGAAACCAATAACCCAAAATCTCAAATTTAATGTCATCGTGTTTTTCCTGTCACTCTTTCGAGAGATGCGAGTGTACCATAAAATCTCCGGTACCTACAGCCGTTCTAGCGAATAGCTACTTACGCGAGGGCGTCATCAGGCCAGTTCCGGCAGCTTTCGTCGTGAGGCTGCTCTCATTCACGCGCTCGTCTCCATGCCGTCGCCCTCTCCGTCCGCCTCGGCCTCCAGCGCTAAGCTGCCGTGGCGCGTGGGCTCCATGCTGGCGCCGTCCACACTGCTGGAGGGGCTCATCCTGTGGCCGCTGGAGCTCTACGAGGCGCTGGCAATCCTGCCCGTGCGCTTCCTGCGGCGTCATCTACCGCTGCTGGGGGGCACGCTCGTGGTGGCTATGACACTACAGGGTATTCTTATTCGCCTCGTGCTCGAGAGTCTGCACGCGATCTTCGCGCGCATCACGTTCTCGCGCGACCCCGTGCTCAACTACCGCACCTTCTGGCTCGCCATGCGCGACCGCTACGCGCTGCTGGAGCGGCGTCAGGTTGACTGGCACTTTGTGCACCAGCTCTTCGGCGAGGCCGTACAGTCGTCGACCAGCGAGGACGACCTGTGGATGGCCATCCAGGAAAGCGTGGCGCTCTGCAACGACCCGACGCTCTGCGTCTCGAGAACCAGCGGCAGCGCCGGCACTGGGCAGGCTGTTGTTACGACTCGAGGCCGACCGTTCTTGGCCTCAGCCGTGCAAAACTACGAGCGCAATGCGCTGCGTGTGATCGAGCAATCGCATCTGACCAACGGTGGCCACCGCGTGTCCAATCACTTTGTCTACGGCATTCTTAATGCCGAGACAAGTCCAGGCTGGCGCATTGGCTACATCAACCTCAGCGCCATGGAAGGCTTCGTGGACTTCCCACTGCCTCGTATGGACGCTCTGCTGCCCGCATGGACTCAGGACGACATGAAGCAGACTGACAAGAGCTCCAAGGGCACGGCAGGCGACTGGGCCGCTACCACAAACGTGGTGGTGCCCAAGATCTACGACTTGGAGTCGATGCGCTGGGCGCTGGAAGCCATTCTCAAGAGTCTTGGCGACATGGACGGCCTAATCCTAGATTTGCGCTTCAATCAGGGCGGCGGATCACTCATGTCGGCGCTCACAGTGGCCTCGTTCTTCGCTGGCCCACAGTCATCGCTGGCGTTCTCAACGGACGAGAAGCTGCCTGGCGGCGCTGGCTTCTCACGGCCCAAGAAGTACTACATCCCAGTCTCCTCCCGCTCCTATCGCTATCGTGGTCCATTGGCTGTGCTCCAGAGCTCCTACACGCGCGGGTAAGAGGCATTTAGTTCTCTGTACCACAGTCGACGCTCTGATGACTGATCTCTCTCTCTATCGTTTGTGGTAGCACGGCTGAGCTCCTGTGTCTGTCGCTGATGAATCGCGCCAATACGTGCCGCATCGGGGCCACGACGGCCGGCAGCCTCTCGCCGACCAAGCGCGTTCGACTGCCAAACTACTGGACCGTGGAGATCCCTCACCAACGCTGCTTCAGCGCCGATGGAGAGCTCTTCGAAGGCGTGGGCATCCCGCCCAACGAGCAGGTGGCCGAGTCGGCACCTGCTGTCATTGCAGCGTTCGACAGCTGCGTGAAGAGAGCCATGAACTACATCATGAAGACCTGAAGAGGCCGCCAGCGTATTTAATTCGTGTGTTGGATTCAATCGGACAGAGATAACACAGATTCCTTGGCTCAGTAGCCTTCTGCGTGGCCAGACGCGTTGCCACTGCCGTATAGATAATGGTACATTTGGTCATGCAGCCGGATGCGGTTCTTGGACGAGATGCTTGTGCCCTCGAGACGCACTGACACAGAAAGCCACAGAGTCAGCGTCCTGCAATTCATCATAGCCATCATAGCCGCAGCAGCATCCAGTACCTTCCAGATCGATGTCGTAGCTGAACTTCTTGTTGGCCACAAAGTGGAGATTGCCTGTCACCACTTGCGTCGCGTTGACTGCGATCGGCGTCGAGAGCAGCAGCCGGCACTGGTACCAGTGCGTGCCCGGGTCTTCCGGCGCTGTGCTGAGCACGACGCGTGCCGTCGAGCCGATGAAATCCACTGTGAACCAGCAGCCAAGGCCGTGCATGATGGCCGTGCGTTCGATCTCGAAGCTGAATGGGAAGTCGAAGCTCTGGAGCTGCTCGTTGGCGATCTCCGCAAAGTCGAGCACGTGCGTGGCTCGCTTGGACGCCAGCAGGATATCTGGCGGGAAATACCCGACGACCGGCTGGGAGAAGTGGTTGTCCACCGCCTGCGCGTGCAACGCCGAGAGATTAAGGCCGTAGAAGTCGCGCTGCTGCCAGAACGCGACCTTGCCCATCTGTTCGCGATAGATGCTCTCGTCCGAGAACGGGCTCATGAACATGGTGCCGATGGACGGGAACATCTTGAGCCTCGGCGCGTTGGGCCGCTGCCACCGCTTGCCGGCGGCCACGAAGGTCTCGAGCATGCGCTCGTGCACGAGGAAGAAGCCCATGGGCTCGGACACCACCACGTCCACGGGCTCGGGCAGCTCCACGTCCTCCATCTTGCCCTTGATCACCGTGATGCGGTCGCTCAATCCATTGTGCGCAACGAGCGCACGTGCGCAATCGGCCATGGCGCTCAGCTCCACAGCGTACACGTGGCGCGCACCAGCCTTGACGGCGAAGAAGGCCAGGATGCCCGAGCCTGTGCCGACGTCCAGCACCACCTTGCCCTCGATGTCCGCGCGATTCTCCAGCAGCGCGCGCTCGTAGGTGCTGGTACGCACGCGGTCCTGCAGCATGTTCTGCTGGTGCAGCAGCATGCCGTAGTACTGCGAGAACGGGTTCTCGTCCTCCTCCTCCGCTTCCATCTTGGGCTTGGGCTCCATGGCGATTGGATCTCTGTCACTGGCGACCACTATAAATACGGGATCCGCCAATCATAGCGCGACGAACGAGGTTTGGGAGTGATGATTGGCGGAAAAGACACGCTTTCAGCCAATCACAGGACGCGGATTGACTACCATAGTGTCGACAGCGAATCACCTACGAGCAGAGTCAGCCGCAGGACCGCGAGACTGCCGTCCGCATGCGCCAGCACCGCAGCCTCGTCGCACAGCCGCACACTGTGACTTCGTGAGGCTCTGGCCACCAGCACCTGCTTGTGCACAGGCACGCTGAACTGGCTGCAGATCGCCTGCTTGAGCTGCAGGATCGTGGCATCGCGGGGGATGGAGAGCTCCAGACGACTGCTGCTGGAGCTGATCGCATGCGGAGTCAGGCACTGAATGCGCACAGAGATCGTGTGGGCTCTGGCGACTGGTGAGTCTGGAGAGTCGTCTTTTGTTGGCTCTGGCGCCTGTTTCTGAGTTGGTTGATTGAGCTGCAGAAGCTGCTGGTCCAGCAATTGCTGCTCCAAAATCCGAATGCGCTGGCGTTGGCGCGTGACCATCGGGTCCTCCGTTCTCTTCTTGGGCGTCGCCATTGGCCCTCCAGCCAGCGGTTTGGCTGCTGGAGGCTTCGTCTTTGAACCATCAAAGGCTTTTCTGGCCGATCGCTTTGGAGATGAAGACGCCGTCTTCGCTTTGGCTTGAGATTGCGATCTCTTGGTCGATTCTTTCGCTGTGCGCTGATCGCACTCCAGTCGCTGCTGCTGAGCGTGTTTGAGCTGCAAGTACTGAAGAATGGGGGCGACAGAGTCCTCTCGCGCGTGGGGGATCGTCTTCCGGCGTCCCAGTGTCTCAAATCCTTGAAGAAACGCGCTGCCATCCACGACTCTACGTGCAGATATCTCACCAGTCTCCGCTCCTGAGAACCGTCTTGTGAGCCAAACGATCTCTCTCTTGCTCCACTTGGCAGGAAGCATCTTGAGAAATCGCTCAAACTCCGTCTCAAGCAAAGCCAGTGACGCGTCCTTCGTGGCATTCTGCTGGTTTTGAGCCCTGCGCAAGCGTATCTCCAGCCATTTCGCGACCTGTTGCGTCGTCCCTTTCCACCTCCGCTGCTGCTGTTCTGCGTCTTCGTCGTCACTGTTCCAGTCTCGATCCCATTCCCTTTCGATCGCGTGAATAACTGCGGGATCGTTCACAGCTTCCCACAGCTTCCTGAGTAGTGGGACCAGTGGATCCTCAATCACGAGACGCTGGTCAATGATCGCCTTCAGGACGCGATCGTCAATCGGGTTCTTCTTAAGCGCCAGCGTTTGAAGCGGACGTTTGTCTGTCCGCGCATCGCGATGCGAAACAAAGGAGCACCACTCGATGGGGACCACCGATAGCCGATTGTCCGCAGCGTTCAGCGTCATCAGTCGATCGAGTTGGTTCAGTTCCACCGGAAGAGATTCAAGCCGATTCTGATCCACAATCAGTGTCTCTAGCCAGCGACAGGCAGTGATGCTCCCAGGAAGCATGCGCAGTCTGTTGCAGCTCAGATTGCAATCGCGCAGACTTGGCAGCAGCAGAAAGAGACCGTCGGGGAGTTCTGAGAGAGCATTGTGGTCTAAATGAAGCTCTCCACACAGTGCGAGCGTTGGCCACGCAGAGTCTACAGGTATCACACGCAATCGATTGCACCGAGCATTGATGCTGCGCACCTGAAGCTGTGGTTCCTGCCCGTCTGCAGAGTTTGCGGTTTTCTTCTTTGCTGCACTGAGCTCCATTGTTGGAAAGCGCTCAAGTTGGTTCTGGTCGAGTATGATGGCTTCAGTGGCGATTGTAAGTGGATACGATCGCAATTCGGGACCCAAGTTGTTATTCGACAGCGTGAGCTCTTTCAGACTCGTCATAGCTGTCATGCTGGAGGTCGGAAGGCACCGTAGCTTGTTCCCGTGGAGGAGAAGCCGTCGGAGCGACTGTTTGGTGAACATCACGAGCTCCTCAGGGATGGTCGTGATTGCATTGTGCTGCAGATCGAGTGTCTGGAGAGCGCATTTGCGGTATTCCCATTGTTTAAGCACCGCTACTGGCATCACACGAAGTGAATTGTGGGCCATCCGTAGTATCTCCAGCTTCTGCAGCTCTGTCACAGCCATGGGCAGTGTCGTGAGCGCATTGCGACTGAGATCAAGTTCACTCAACTCGCTCATCGGGAGCCAAGTCGGCGTGTCGTTCGAAACGAAAGCGGCGTCGTCGATGGCATTGTCGCTGAGCACGAGTCTTCGTAGCGATTTCAGTTGGTCCAGCTCCGGCGGCAGAGTACGAATGCGATTGTCTCGCAGGTCGAGCTCCTCCAGCATTGGCAGACGCGTGATCCAGTACGGAAACTCACGGAGGCACTGACTGGCGAGTGACAGCGTGACCAAATGTCGACAGCAATGCGTGACTGCTGTGGTCATGGCGTGACCACCCTGATCCATCCACTGACACACGCGCGGACTCTCGATGCAGAGCGCTCGCAGTTCACTCACACGCGTTTGCAGTTCTCGCTGGTAGCTCTCGTGGTGCGTAAGTGCAGACTGGATCTTCCCCAGCAGCGCAGTCTTTCTATCCACAGCTGCTCGATGCTGACTGCGGAGCTGTCGATTTTGCAGGATCTGTACGAGCAGTGCGTCATCCGCTCCGTAGATTCCGTCGCCTGGCAGATCGACGGCGATGTCCACGCGCCACAATCGCAGCAGGAACGCGAGAAAGTCGGCGTCTTCCTCCCAGAACTCATCGCTCTTGGTGCGATGGAAGTGAGCAAACTGGTCCATGGCCACGAAATCGTCTCCATCGGCGCTGGACTCGAGCCATGTCGAGCATTCGAGAAACTCGTCAGGAGAGCAGAGGCCGTCGCTGTGGCTCTGCTTAATCAAGGCGAGCAATTTGAATGTCTTGATCGTGTCTGGTGGCGGTCGAGGTCCTTCTCCCCGACGCGGGTCCGCAATGCGCTCGAATAAATGCTGTAGAAGCGTGACTCGTTCGTTCGGAAGTGACGCAAGCAGGTGAAGCACGTCGGCCAGTACGATTCGCTCGGGCTCGCGACTGTCAGCGCAGTGCTGGAACAGCACTGGGCAGTGAGACAGCAAAATGATTTCTTTGTTTGTCTCCAGGATCTCGTTCAGAACAGTGAGGCATCGATCTCTGGACACCGTCTGCTCTGTCTGAGCTTCCAACTGGTGCGCGCAGGAGCTCCAGCGTCGTCCATACAAGCGAGTTCGGCGTCTCAGCTGCGCCACCTCGCGCCACAAGTCTTTCCAGTAGGACCGGAATGCGGCTCGTCCAAGAACCTCATGCAGACAGCGCAGCTTGGGTGTCAATGTGGCGGTGTGCAATGCCAGCCGAGCCTGCGGTTGATCTGCGAGCTCTCGGCATTTACGATCGCTCGCGTCGATCTCTCTTTCCAGCTCGACACGCTCCCGAGCGATTTGCGCCGCAGTGGCTTGCAGGGTCATCCACTGCTCAAACAGCGAGGACGGAGACGACACTTTCGGCAGCCTGCCACGGGAGAGCGGGCTATTCGCTGCTTTGGCATTGAGCTGCTGCTGCCGGAGCGAGCGGATTGCAGCCACGGACGACGACAGCGACAGCGTTTTAGAGACAGATCCGTCGCCTCGAGAACCAAAATCCCGAGCAGATTGTGGGCGCCGACGCGTATTGGCAGGTGAGAATGCTGTGCTGGTTCCATGGAGACTGTTGTCAGTGAGCACCTCGTAGAGCTTCTGCAGATGGTTCACAGCCGAGATCTCGGCCTTGGTCTTGGGCGGATTCACTTCGCTACGCAGCAGCAGCGACACCTCGCGACGGTCCATGGCCCAAGCGTCTAATTTGAACACGTTTCGAGTCGAGAGGGCGGCCGTTCCTCCGCAAAGCACAAGCAGCCGCTCACAGTCGAGAGGATTCGTCTTTGCAATGGGCGCAACGTACTCGACTACTCTCTCGGTCTCGCCTCCAGTGTCCTGGAAGACGCTGCAGTGCGGTGTGCAGTACAAGAGCACGGATGTAGCTGTGTTGCCGCATCTATTCCCTCTGGCGCAATGGTTCACGGCCCAAGAGGCGACTGTGCTTGCTCAGCAGCTCAGACGTCGCACGAGGACGAACATGCTGACGGAGCACGAGTTTGCCGCCTGGTTGTTGCGTGCCGATGGCGACCCACAGAGCATTCTGCTGCACCAGAGTGCCACTCGACCACTTTGTCCGGACGACGTGCTGGCTGTTCCTGCTCCATTGCAGATAACCGGCCAGGCGTCGACGCCTCAAGAGCAAAACGCGTCGCTGCTCATGGAAATGTACGTCGCGCACGTGTTCCACGCCTTCTTGAGACCCAACAGCCGCAAGGTCTACGCGCTGGAGTTTCTGGCCGCTCTCGTCGTCATCTCTCGCGCCGTTTGGGATCTGGACCAGAAATTGCAGCTGCTCATCGACCTCTTTTACGACCGAGCTCGGAGCAGTTGTGGTCCTCAGATCTCGATGGAGAAGCGCTTGAAGGAAGCTGATGTGGCTCAGCTTGTGCTCTGCGTCATGAACGGCGTGGCCAAGGTGACAATGGGTGTGCAACGAGTGTGGACTGCATTCGGACTCGAGACCGTGTCTCTAGCACGGCATTTGGCGGCCGACTGCATGAACTACGCTTCCAACGAGAAGTCGGGTCGAACCATCACAGCCAGCCAATTGACGACGTTCGTGCGCAGCAAAGCCGAATTACTGCACTTCCTGGCGCTTTTTGGAGGCGAGGAACTGCGGAATCCGTTCACCTTTGGCGTCTTGCGCTCTCCATGCACTGGACTCGCAATACCTGACGCATACGCGCCGATGCTGGACCACCAGACGCAGTTGTACGATCGTCTCGTGGCGCAGTACGTGAGCTTTGATGGTCGTCAGGACAAGCGGTCGCAAGCTGCAGCTTTGCTCATCCAGTCGACTTGGCGGCGGCGATGTTCCCAGAGCCTGTTGGGGCTCCGCAAGGACGAGTATACTCGCCAGCGGCACATTTCGGCCGCTACACTGCAGCGAGGTCTGAAGCAATGCCAGTTCGCGAGACTGGTGCAAAAGCATGCTGAGGCAGAGCGACAAGCGTTCAACGGAGGAGTGCTAGTTGCTGGCTCTGGCGCATGCGTTCCAGGCAACGGATCACGCGGAATGCCGGCAATGGCTCTCCGTCTTGTTGACGCATTCAAGCTGAACCAAGTCCAGATCTTGTCAGTCTCTCTATCCCAGACGTGCGCTTTGGCTTTGGGTGGAGACGGACGAACGCTGTACGTGTGGGGGAACTGTCTCCCACGCGTGTATTCTCAGGACACAACCACAGAAGAAGACGCCAGCGTCTCGCTTCTCGGGCCAGTGCCACGCAGTTTGGCGTTTGCATTCCCAGCTAAACGACAGGTCCTTCAGCTTGGGTGTGGCCTGCAGCACGCTCTCGCTCTCACGGACGATGGCATGGTCTTTTCCTGGGGGTTCAACGACCATGGACAGCTCGGTCATGGCCCAGCTGAGACCCTTTCAGCCCGCACCAATGGACAAACGACCTACGCCCTGCACTACGACCCGCGAGATGGTCGGACGTCCGAGTTTCTGGCCAAGCCCACCCCGCTGCTGTATTTCTTTGGTGCGCCCACACAGCACGCAGACCCAATCCCGATCCAGCAGGTCTGCTGTGGCGACTACTACTCCATGGCTCTGAGTCGCGATGGGGACGTCTTCACGTGGGGCGAGGCATCCGAGGGCCAATTGGGTCATGGCGACGCACATCCAGCCTTTCAAGTGGCGTTCGTAGACCCGCACATGATGAACTCGGCCTTCACGTTCCTGTCGCAGCCTGAGCCGGTATTGGCACTTAACGACCTCCAGGTTGTTCAGATCGGTTGTCGAAAGAACCACTCGGTGGCTCTCACGAGCGACTCGAGGCTTCTCGAGTGGGGTAACTGGGGCAAACGCCGCGGAACAGACTGCGAGCACGCGTTTGAGCCCGTGGAGCTCTCACGCGAGAGTGTGCAGGCGCTGCAGCTGAGGCAAATGGCTGTGGGAGACCATCACATCGTCGCAGAGGGTAGCAGTGCGTGGCTGTCGTTGGCCAAAGACCAAGAGCAGCCTCTTGCAGCCACAGGCATTGATAGAGCCATGTACATGGCTTGTGCTGCGTACTCGTGCCCGTTGGACAAACTGGAAGCCATGGCAGAAGATGGCAACACGTGGACGTGTGTGTTTCTGGACGCTGAGATCGAAGATATTGAAGACCACGACGACTGTGACTTCCCACCGACTCAGGAGATTGAGAATGTGGACGACAGCAGCTCCAGAGGCTCTCTATCGTCCTTTGCTGCTGGAGATCTCTGGAAAAAACGCGTAGCACCGTTCGCTCTAACGCCCACAGATCAACGTGCTCGATTTGCCCGTCAAGTAGGCAGCCATCGCGTGAGCAGCGATGGCGACTCGAGTTACGCTCGAGCGTTGGCGTCGTGGCTCGAGGGGCGTGCGGAAAACCGGTTGGTGGTGGTGCAGCGCGGGAAATCTGCAGGACTCTACATCCAAATACTCGGTGCTAGTACGGGCACGAAGTCAACCGATTTCAGTGGCAACACCGTTGGAAGCGCAAGCGAACTCAATGCGAATATGCTGGAGTTCGCTGTTGTGGGCTCCAGCACAGCACATGCCTGTCAGCTCACTCCACTGGGCTTTGCCACCCGAATCTATCACCGCAGCATGCGCGAGGACGTGGCTCGGAAGGCTCGAAAGCGTCTGCATGCACAGCAAGTGATCGCGAGCCTGGAGAACCACAGCTTGTGGGTGATCGAGTTCAATGAGAGCTCTGTGGAACTCGAGTACGATGGAGACGATGGCGAACGAGCGCTACTCGGCGACTGGACGCAATGCGTTCTGGATGCCATGTCGCAGCAAGTTCTGGCGGCGCAAGAAGCTGGGGCCTTGTCTGTGCTCCTGGTCCTCGACTTCTTCGGTGCTAAGCCCTTTGAGCTGCAATTGCAAACAGATTCGGGCATTTACATCCCCGTGTTTATGATCAAACGCGATACGAGTGCTGTGTGGGCTGCGTCTTCGGCTTCAGCGACTGCGGCGGATCCCGAAGCCAAACGAACTCCGCCTTCGTTTGCCCAGGTGCTGGAGCGGCTTTTGGTGTCTCCAACACGTTCATCTGGCTCAGTGGTGCGCTGTTTTCAGCGTGTGGACACATTGCAGAAGCGTATCGATGCAGCGTTAACCTATGGTGCGCGCGGTGTTATCGTGGTGCAGGATTCAAGCTCGCTTGAGATGGATGGGGAGACAGTAGGAGCTCCGATCTTCTGTGAACTGCCGTCCCAGCAACCGCATCACTTCAGTGACAGACTTGTCGCTATGGTGTCTGCAGCCAATGGAGAGAGACTCTATGCGGCTGCAAAGCTGACTCCAATGGATTCCGGTGCATCGTACGATCTCATTCTCGACGTGCAGCTGACCGTGCGCAGTGGAGGAACTACGTACGCCTGGGGAAATGCCCAAAATGGCCGCTTAGGTATCGGCCAAGCTACAGAGATCTTCCAGGACGGCTATGAGGCGCTCACAGATACAGCCTATCGCTTTGTGGATCGACCAACGGCTTTGGCTGTGCTTGCAGGCCAGGAGCTGCGCCAGTTGGTATGCGGTAGTGCTCACGCGTTGGCAGTCACAACAACAGGCAAAGTATTTGCTTGGGGAAAAGGCAAACGAGGAGAACTGGCGCAACGTGGCGGCGCTCAGTCCATTACGAGGAAATGCAGTCGACTGCGTCAACCACTTGAGGACCAATGGATTCCAAGACCGGTGTCTGGCCTGCATTACGAGACCATCGTTCATGCTGCGGCCAATGACGCATGCTCGATGTTTGTGACTGAGACGGCGTCCTCCTCTATTTATCGAGAACGACGGCGGACGCTCGCACAGCTCAAGGCGCTCGCGCGGCGGAAGAGAGAGGAGATGCGAACGAACGTCGTGCTATGAAGCCTCTAATTATGAGGATGGAGGTGACGGCTGGTGCAGCAGTGTACGGACTTCCTGGATCAGTGTCAAGAGATGCAGAGCAGTCTGCTGCACTGGTCTAATACCGATGGATCTGGTCTGTACGATCTCTTTGGGACCGTTCTGGCGTGGGGTCAGAACTTGCTGGTCATTCCCACGTTGCACACTGGGCTGGCTGAAGATCTTGACCTGCTGGAGCTCGAATGAGGCCCAGAGAGGGCATGGCTGGAAGCAGAAGACACGGAGATGATCCAATTGAACGCCTGAATCATGAACTTGCAGCTGTACGTACAGTCACCGGAAATGAGATTTTTGTGTTCGGACACAACTTTTTTGTACGAACACAAAAGATCACAAGACCAACCTTCTCCAATGGCAACACGTGCCATTTCTGCGTGTCATCCTCGTATTGCACGTGCTGCATGAGCGCGAACTCTTCCGCTAGTACATGTGAGCTTTCGTCCGAGTTGATCTGCACGACTCGCACTGTGGCTGCGTAGAAATTGCGGAAGATGAGCGACAATTCCGCACTTGCTGAGGGCTGCGTCTTGAAGGCCACAGTGAAGCTTAAACCGCGTGAGTTGCTGCTGCCAGATGTATCATTTGCTGCTTGGAGTTGCGCTGTAAGAGGCTGCGGCCTGCCTACGACAATAGGCAGCTCCATTCCTCAAGCGCCGCGTCGAGTTGTGTGGAATCACGCGCGTACAGAATTTTCTGTCTTGGCATTAAAAAAAGGTGGCAGAGAGGCAAAATTACGAGGAAATTTACAGGATGACGTTGTTTTGGTGGCGCGCTCGCAACTCTACAGTATTTTAAATTTTTAAAATAATTTTACATTTCTGTTCCTATTCAAGATGTCAGACAGCCAATAAAATCACTCTATTTGAGGAACATTCCTCCTATAACATTGACTCATCAGTTGGGTAACGTGCGACTCGCCTTGGCTTCCCATGGTTGCGTTTCGCTCTTGATCGCCTCATATATCGAGCAGATTTGCAACTATAATCAGCTCCGGATTTATGCGAAGCGCTGTGAAACGTCCCGTTCTCTTTTACGCTCTTGGCAATGTGATTGATCACTGTGTGACTTGACCTGTGACAACGGAGATGCTTCAGTCCAGCAATGGACAACTGCAGTGGGTAGTCAGTCCATTCTTTCTGGCGCCCAAGAAAGCGCACGCCAGCTCCCACAGGAAAGATCGCTTCCTTTCCACGAAGAACATGCGCAACCAAAGATCTATCTGTGACGCTATGCGTATATAATCTTCGCGAGGGAATATTCATTCAACCGAAGAAAACGACCCTGCAGACAAATGACGGAGACACACTTCCGGCAATGCGGTGCTTGGTGCGAGACTGCATATGGGTCGGATAGGTCGCTGGGATGACCCTCACTCTCATACCGCAAGAGATTGAGGTATGAGAGTAGCGAAACGGAGGCTGAAGACCGTTGCTTTTCTCCTAAGGTCATCCTCGCCAATTTGATATTAGACAGAAACTGGCCGGAAAGTTTCCGCTGCGCGAAAATAAATTACATCTCGGAAGCCCCAGCAGCTCATTTGCGCTTTGCGGGCGCAGCGCTCGAGTGCAGATCCTCGTGCCGTCATGAGCGCCGCTCTGGACCACGAGCCGCTGGTCCCAGCCGCCCGGTCGCCCGAGAGCGACGCCGAGCGCAAGCAGCCGGAGGAAGACGAGGAAGAAGAGCTCATGTTCGCCTTCGAGCCCGAAACCAGACGCGAAGAAGACGAGGAAGACCGCGAGCGCCGTCGAGGCAGCGTGTGCGCGTTGCCGCCGCAACAACCCACTACGTTCCGTCCGATCCCGCCGCGACTGTCCACAATCGCATCTGTGGCCCACATGGGCACCAGTCCTGACTGTCCGGCCGACTTCAATGGCCGCCGCAAACGCCGGTGCATGGACGACATCCTCTATCCGTGCGTCGTGCGGCCCGTGGCCAAGCGCATCAAGTCGTGCCCATTCGTGCAAGAGCCCAAGCCGACCATGACGCCGCCGCCCTGGGTCGCAGCTGCTTCCGCGAGTGAGAGCAAGGTCGCCCCGTGGGTGCGCAGCGCCTCTATATCCATCCCCAAGCGCCCGTCAGCCGCCCACCGCTCCAAGTCGGCCCAGGCGCCGTCCAAGGCGTCCGTGTCACTGCTGGCACCGGCCAACGCTAGCGGTTCGGCGTCCTCATCGTCATCGGCGCCCAAGTCCTGGAACACGTCGTCATCCTTCGAGTACTTCTGCCGCCGCAGTCTGGACGTGTCGTCGCCCCTGCGAGCGCGCTTCCGAGACCTCGTCGTGGGCTCCGTGGGCCGCACCGCCAGCTACAACACGCCGTGAGCACAAGCCATTCCCAGAAAAATCGCCCCCATCCGTCCACTACGAGGATACGGCCGACCAGACTGTTGGTGTCCGAGCCAGTCGTTCGTCCTCTCTTGCGTATGCTGCATGCGAGGAGAGATGGAGCCTAGGAGCCATGTATTTAGTTTGCATTCCCAAACAACCGCCCAGACAGAAACAGCACGCTTAGCCCCGCGCTCTATCTTGCCATCCTTCCCTACACGGAGAAATATAACACCAATCCACTCGCATCGCCCACAACAAACGCTTGTTTCTTCTCAATAAACTCTCTCATGCGACCTGCTGGAGCTCCTGCAGGCACTCCACCAGCACCGGAGAGGCCTCGAGATGGCTGCCGTTGCCAGCCACGAAGACCGCGAGCTGAGTCTTGACCAGCTCCTTCAACTCAATGTCCGCGTCCAACGTCTAGACAAACACAACATCAGCCACTACGCTTGATCACTGGGGATGGAGAGGACTCACCAGAGTTCCAATGGCGATCAGTGCACGCAGCACAGTGTCTTCTCCGTACTCCTGGACCAGCGAAATAAATCCTGCGGCGTTCAGCAGCTGGAATGCCAGCGAAAGCAGCACGACTCGGTCTTCCTTCGATAGGATCTCAGGCGACTCGACGTGCAGACGAGCAAAGCTACAGTAGACAGACATGTAAGCCACAGCAGCTGAGAGCTCATCTAAGCCAATGCACCTACTTGAGAAGAACTGTCGCGAAGCTCAAGGCCACAGTCTTCTGCGTCGTGTAAGTGATAAAACTGGGCAAACGCTTGAGAATCTGCAAAAACAACGACATCGGTCAGTCACTGTTAACGTCACGAACACGACGACAATGACTAAGAGTTCGTTACCTCTGGATGCTGCGAGACAAAGGCGTTGCGCCCAGCGGCGTGCAGGAACAGATTCGCCAGCACACGCAGAGCCAGCATGCGGCAGGCCATGGGCAGATTCGAGTCCGCAGTAAGAGCTCGGTCCAACAAGTGCAGCAGGAAGGATCCATCCAGAGCGCCAGCGTCCTTGAGCGCATTCACTCCCTGAGGATGCACCACGACCAGACGGAGCAGATCCAGCGCCGGGAACGCAAACTCCACGGGCCATTGCGACAGCATGACCTTGACAATTCGGATCTGTTCGGCCGACACCGTACTGGAGTGGTAGAACGCGGTGTCTTGCAAGGTATGGATCAGCGACTCCAGAGACACAAAGTTCGCGTCTGTCAGCGTGGCTCCGATCAGTGCAGCCTAGAGTTCCAAGCACCGCTGAGTCAGTACGAATATCAACATCAGCGGAAATAGCATCAACTGGTTTACCTGCACGTGCTCATTGAACTGCTGTAGTGTAGTGAGCAGCTTGGCGATCTTGGTCGTCTCGAAGGTGTTGTAACCTGCCTACACTCATCAAGCCAATTGTCAGTACGATTTGCCACCGGCTCGCAGTCGTTGTATTTGCATACATACCACTGGGAAGTACTTGAACGTTGGCACAGGCGGCGCAACATCCATTGCGACATCTCCGTCTTGCCCGATCACTGGAGCTTGGAATTCACCCGCCCGCTGCGTAATGTAGTCTGCGATCTCCTTCAGATACGCCTGGTCCAGCATGTGCTTGTTGATAAACTCCTGCG
>JAADVW010000802.1:0-15249 GCA_023335875.1 Elongisporangium prolatum
AGACCGGGATGTCATCGCTGCTGCAGACCCAAATAAGCCGTTCGTGGGACAGAAGAAACCGCCTATCAAAATGAGCCAGACAACAGAGACAAGGTGCGATAAAAATAGGTATGCGTGCTATAAAAATTGTGTGTGACTAGGCTGCTTGCATGGATTCATACGATGCGAATCGAGAAAGTGTTTCGCGTGTCCACTCAGTGTGTGAAGCTTGCACTGGCGCGATACAAGTTGTCGTTGCTGTGGGGCCTCGCGGTCAAGATGGGCGCTTTGCTACGTTCCCTCCTAATGGAGAGATACATATTCTTTAAGGAGATGAATAGCAGTGCATTTAAATGTGTGTTTACTTTTGTTTGCTACTTATCGATTGTCAAGGGGGACGCTTTAAGCTTGGGACCCCAAACCAAGGCACGACCATCTTGGCCATAGATGGATTCGCTTTTGGACAATGAAAAGGTAAAATAGGACATGCTACCATTAAACGAGAAAATGTGTCACAATCTGTACCCTCTTTTGATATCGTACTTTAGTGTTCGGCTAAGCTCAAGTTGGGGAGTCGGTCGTCCGGAGGGGTGTCACCTCCAGAAAAATGGTTGTATGCAAAAAAAGGGATGTGTTTTGGTTTTTACCAGATCAGTCGTCCATCGTGATTTACGGTAACACTGCCATCAACTACAGTATGAGAGCCCAGCCTCCTACCATATGTACTATATATGGCATTTATGGATTCATCTGCTCATCATCATTCAGGATGGTGAGTGGTTGTACAACGGTACGATGAGGGGTGAGGAGCAATCGATCAAAGGTTTCGAAGACCGCGATGCGTACGAACTGCATGCATTTCATTTAGTGCTCTTGAGGCTTTAACGACGGTGGATTTTGTGCCTTGCGCTATCCAATCCTCCATCCTCGCGAAACTCAAGTGTTCTCGTTCTGTGTGCTGCGCAGAAAGTCTAGTAGTTTGATCTCTTGGGTGCTTGTAACAACGCAGTGCGAAATGGAAAGTGATCATTACGTAAGATCTTATACTGTGATCTGACCGCTAGTTCTAGAATCTTACTCTATTCGGTCCACCTCTAGAATGTTCCATTACCAACACTCCCACAGCGAGTTGCCCCTGCGTGTCACAGGACGCGGTAGTACAGTACTTACCTAAACAGTGGATCATCAACTCTCCCCCTCAACTTGCTGGCATCTTGCTCGTTGTGATCCTGCTCGCTTCAATGAGTTTCACGAACTGTGGTAGGCTTGGTCAGGTAGTCTGCAAGTTGGTCAACTGAAGTAACATGTACAATCTTGATAGCACCATTCTCAACGTGGTCTCGAACAAAGTGAACTCGAAGATCAATGTGCTATGAACGAGGTGTATAACCACTGTTGGTTGCCATGCTGATAGCAGCAGTGTTATCAGTGAAGGCGCAGGTCGGTTGAAAGACTTCGATACCCCTTTCGTTTAAAAGCTGTCTCACCCTGATAACTTCTTGAGTCGCCACAGCCAGCGCGATGTATTCGGCTTCAGCCGAGGACAGCGCCACCGTTGCTTGCTTCTTGGACTTAAAAATGATAGGGCCACTGCATAGTCGGACGAGAACGCCGGAGGTAGAACGTCGTGAAGTCAAATCGCTTCCCCAACTAGCATCACTATATGCGTGCAGGTTCATCTTCGTCTCGCGCTGATACTTGATGCCCAAATCCGCGGTACCTTTTAGGTATCGAAGAACCCAAATGGCAGCAGACCAGTGCAATTCACGCGGATATTCAAGGTGCTGAGACTACGCGCCGACAGCAACACTGATATATGGTCTCGTTGCGTTTGCAACGTACAACAAATGCCCAACTAACTCGCGAAAAGGCTTTTCGAATTTATGCGAGGATTTTCATCGCTAGAACGCAGGTCTAGGCCAATAATGCATGGATTTTCGAACAGCGTACGCATCTGACTGTCTGAATCGCTCGAGCATGCGAAGAATGAACTGTAATTGGCGCAAATGCATCTCCTTCTTGAGTTGATCATATTGAAGCTCCATACCCAAAATAAAACGAGCATCGCCAAGTGATTTGAGATGAAAATGACCAGTAAGTTCTTGAGCAACTTTGCTTGCATCGCTTGCGTTAGCACATCCCATCAAAAGATCATTCAACGTACAGAACTACGAAATTTTGGTCCATGCGGTTTAAGCATGATGAATAGACATGCATCTGACCGACATTGCTTGAAATCCATTGCAAAAAAGACCTCGCGGATTGTCTTGTGCCATACTGCCGCCGCTTGTCTTAAACCATAAAGACTCTAACGCAATTTGCAGACCTGTCCTTCTTTAACACCAATTCCTTGGGGCGGAATCATGTGCACTTCTTTGTCCGGTTCTCCATTTAAAAACGCTGTCTTCCACATCGTATTGCTTCACAAAGAATCCAAGCTAACAGTAGATTGCGAGAAAGATTCGGACAGTGTTGAGGCTTCCCTTCTGGAGTACGCAGCCGTATAATCGACGCCAAAGGTTTGTACGTATCCGAGAGCCACAAGGCAAGCTTTGTGTCGAATTATGTTACCGTTTTTGTCGCGTTTATGAGCAAATACCCACTTGTGAACAATCACTTTGACATGTGCAGGATGATCCACAAGATCCCATGTATGATTGCGGCTGTGCGCATCCAGTTCAGTATGCACCGCTTCCTTCCATTAAAAGCTTCAGGCAGACCCATTGCCTCCGCATAACTTTGTGGTGCGTCTTAAGCAGCGAATGCGATCTCGTATTCATCACTAAGTCTGGGACACTTCGGATCAGGTTCAAGACTGCTATCACCTTGAGCCTTAGGTTCATGCACACCGGTTGCGCTAGTGGGCGCACGTAGCGCCAAGACAGGTGGCATTACCGACGAGATGCTTGGTAGGAGCGCTGGAAGCCGGTGGGTAGAAGATGTCACTGGATCTGATTGTGGAAGCATTAATCGTAGTTATTCGACACTCGATACTGGGAGAACACGAGGTCGAGTCGGACCGAAAACCAGAAGGTCACTCGTCGGAAGCTGCACGTCTGGGGGGATCCAGCCACGCATTGGATCCGTTGAAGCGCAGCACTTGAATGATTCATCAGGTTTTCTTCCCAACTGCGCGACAATTGAAGATCGTTATATCGGAGTAGGATGCACGGCTGCCTCCGTAGGTGTATCCACTTCCATATGCTAAAGAAAACGTGGCTCATGATCAGAATCTATTTCCATTGTAGTGTTAATCACGGCTTCATGAGGTTGAGCATTTCCATCACTATCATCATTAACCATAATCACCAATATAATCGTTCACATGAACCACAATATGATAACCATCGAGCGGACGCTCATCAAGATCAACTGAACGCGCCACAACCAGGCGTTCATCATCAAGATCCCAAGCGAGATATGCTTTCTTTGATCCAGCAGCGTATCCAAGAAAAAGGCAGGCATGAGCGCGTGCATCCCATTTCGTGCGCTTGGACTTGTCAATGTGACCGTAACCGCGGAACCCAAAGACGCGCATCTAGCTCAGATCTGGCTTGACGCCCGTAAATACTTCATACAGAGCAGTAGACGAACGACCCGTATTGGGGAGTCGATTGACGATGTGGGCTGCTATGCAAATCGCCTCGCCACACAATTCACGGTCAATTTGGCGATGATGCAGCATCGATCGTGCCATCTCAGCCAAGGTGCGATTCATAGCTAATCCATTCTGATGGGGTGTGTACGGTGCTGATGTCCGATGCACAATTCCATTTTTCGCACAGAACGAAGCGAACTGCTTGCTGGTGTACTCGCCACCATTGTCAGTGCGGACACATCGAACCTTCGCGCCAGTTTGCTTTTCAACGAGAGCCTTGTATTCCATAAACCGAGTAATGACCTCAGACTTTGCCTTGAGCAGATACACACTGGCAAAGCGCGAATAGTCGTCGATAAATGTGAGCACAAAGCGTGCTCCCTCTCGCGATTTCGGTGTCATTGGCCCCATAACGTCGCTGTGAACGATGTCCAATAGTCATGGCTCTTGATCTTGCTTTCTGAACGTCTTGAAAAGTCATTTTTTCATACGAGCAGCCATCCCAAGGCGCTCCATCACATGAGTTGGCTACAGAAGCAGTAGCACCTTCGGAAGCAAATGTATAGCTTTGGCATGGGAGGCTCGGCCATGTATCTTTAAATCGCGTGTTATCGGCTTTGAAGGCTATGAAAGGCCTACCTGAACTACCATTGAGAGATGAGCATGATAATGCATTTGTGCCGACGTTTAAAGCAACCAACTTGCCTTGCTTCACAACTCGAGCAAATTCTTCCCCACGAAAAACGATCATGCAGCCATCATTTGTAAACGCCACAGTTGCTCCCTTACCAATCAATGAAGATATTGACAGAAGACGGCGATCTAATCCCGGAGCACACAACACATTAGTCATTTTGACTGATCTCCCATTTAATAGTGAAAATCGAACAGATCCAACAATAACTGCTTTCAACTGATGACCACTTGCGGTGGCGATGTCCATTGAGTCTTGCAAATCTACGTAGTTAATCAAATCGTTGCGATCATTGGTCATGTGCGCACTAGCACCACTATCCAAAAGCCATGCCACACAGGGCTCACTTGTCGCCGAAAACACGAACTCAGCTCCATCACTTGAGCGATTGCGTTGCGGACATTCACTGCGCTTGTCTCCGAAGCATTTGCATACAAGGCACTTCCCATTGAACTGACTGAGTGCATGGTCACCACGCCGTTGCTGTTCTGCGCCTTGCTGGCGCCTTCCTCGTCATCCAGTTCCAAATTATTGGCCTCGTTGCTGAGTACTGCGAGTACCGTGGGCAGCCACATTAAAAGCACTCTCTTGCTTGTCGCGCTTCTTGATCGTCTTTTACTCTCGGTGCAACATCTCCTTCGCGCTCAACAGCGTAACCTACTCATGTGCTTCGACGATCTTCACCATTGAATCATATTCACTGGACAGGCTTCCCAATAGTATGACGAGCTTCTCTTCTTCCGCGAGCTGGTCACCAACTACCGTGCACAAAGACGTCGTACTCGAAGAGATGATCCATAATGTCGGCTCCTGGTGCCATCTCAAACTCGTGTAGTTGCTTTCGTAGTTGAAACACGGTTATGCAAGTTCTGCTGCACGAGAAATTCCCGGAGAGTACCCCATGCTTCTGCTGAGGTGCAGTCCCGAACATCGACTGATACGTGGGACTGAGCAGCTTTGAGATAACGCTTCAGGTCAGAGGCTTTCCACTCTGCGGTTTCCCACTGTACTGCATTCTCTGGCTTCAGGGCGGAGATGTGATCTAGTAGGTCCTTGCGTGCGGGCGTCATGCGGCAGTTAAACTCCCACAGGAAGTAATTGTCGTCACGCAGGATTTCGTTTGGGCTGAGCGAGGTTGGGCTCATAACCTCTAATAGGTTTTGATTACTTGAGTGCTTGTAACAACGCAGTGCGAAATGGAAAGTGATCATTACGTAAAGATCTTATACTGTGATCTGACCGCTAGTTCTAGAATCTTACTCTATTCGGTCCACCTCTAGAATGTTCCATTACCAACACTCCCACAGCAAGTTGCCCCTGCGTGTCACAGGACGCGGTAGTACAGTACTTACCTGAACAGTGGATCACCAACAGAAAGAAGGCATCAGGCGTGCTTTGCTTGATGACAAGTTCAAATGACGACGATCCCTGCAAATACCAGCACTGCTCGTGCTGCTGTTGTCGATGCACTGATACGAGATGCGAATCGACTTGCGCCTGTGACGACCGGGAGCTTCACGCTCTACCATTCTCATCTCAGGCTTATCCCTCGAGATTTGGCACTAAGGCCTTCTCGATAGAACGATCGTGCGAAACCCAACCAATACCACTGATCAAGGTTTGTTTGACAAGTTGGATACCTTCATCGAGGACACGCTGTTGCGTAGAGTTAAGATCGATGATGCTGAACGCATGTGTGAACTCCAATCAGCCAAACAAACGTGGGGTCTGCTTCCATTAGCCCATACGAAACGTGATTACAGCAATCATATTTACGTCAACGCCGTTTCTATAACACTCCTTATACTACACACAAGACGATGGTTGCCTGGCTGAGTGAGATGGGGGATATCCGACGTGAGCTGATGGGATTGAATTGAGTGATTAGTGATCATGAAATGGCTGAAGTCATATTATTTGTCGTTGCAGCAACGCACCGTGATATCAAACAACAGTTCTCCCGTGTAATGGCTGCTCCAAGTGCTGTTCCCCCCCCCAGCCTTGAGCAAGTAATCAACACGCTGACGTCTGAGACATAACTGGATCAGATTTTGCATCATGAAGATGAAACGAAAGCGATCATGCAGGTCACGTCGATGATAAATCCGGTGCAAGTGCAACTACTGTCACAAGCCAGGGCATTGGTCCGAGACTGTCGGAAAGGGCAGTGGGACGTGAAACACGGCAAACGAGATCAAGATACAGCCATCAAGGATGAGACGAACGGCAAGTGGAAGATTGAAAAGCGCATTTCAATGCTGAAGTGCCTGGGGACTCAGAGCCACGCATTGAGTGGAAACACTCTGCTGTGGTCGCTCGACCTGTGCAGCTTAATAAACGTATACTCTGATAGTGAAGCTCTGCGTAATCCGTTTACGGAGAGAGATGTTGCTTTTGAGTTGTGGAACGGGGAGAAATCCTACAGTTCTTCTGTTGGTCAAGTCGACGTTGAATTTGAATCAAGAAATGGAAAGTGGATTGAAAATCACTCTGAAGGATGTTCGTTACGTGGTTGAAGGCCATACCAATTTGCTCAGTCTCCATTTCATCGAGAACGATGGATGGTACATCGTCTTCTCGGTAATGTATAAACTAAGGCCAAAGCTGGTTGCAGCGCGACGGCTTTAGTGTTGAACTAAAAAAACGAAATGATTTTTATCAGGTTCAATTAACGAAGCCAGTGTACAACGTGGATGAGCAACGACCTATGAAATTTGCTGTGAAGGACGCGAAATTACCGTTGATGCAGTGGCATCTTCGTTACGCACACCTCAATTTCGACTATCTGAGAGACATGAAGCGTGGACATGTTGTTGATGGCTATGCTGCTGTTGAAAACTCAAGTGATATAGCTGATTGCTTCAGCTTTGCTCTTGCAAAAGCAAAGCGCATGTCCTATAGGAATGTTAACCCACCAAGGTTCGCCATGTATTGTGAGAAGATCATGGCTGACGTGCTACGTTGCTGTTACGACGATGGATGAAAAGCATCTGTTTCACTCATGAAGATGAGTGTTCTACTCCAACGCAAGAGTGAGTGCGTAAGCTCAGTGAAGAATGTGGTTGATGAGATTCGTTCTGATGAAAATTATCTGAAGATCTTTGGATCAGATCAAGGCTCTGACTTCGTGAACGTAAACAGATGCTGGTCGCCCGTAGCATCAAGCAGCAGTGGACGAACACATATTCTCCAGCACAGAAATGCTTAGTCGAGAAATTGAACTTTGTGATTCTGTCAAAAGTGAGAGCATGTTATCTAACTGTGAATCTACCAGACTCTCTATGAGGAGAAGCGCTCCTGATTGCAGTGGATGTGGATAACATCAGCCCGACAAGAGCACTTGATGGCTTGACTCTGCATGATGTCTACACTGGTAATAGGCCCAACGTCCATGCTCTTCGAGTATGGGGATGTGTTGGATTCGCATTCGAACCCGCTATGGCAAGCTGGATGCAACAGCAACTCCTGTCCTGTTTTAGGCCACCCTAAGCACTCCGCCGGCTTTTGGATGCTGAACTTGTTGACTGGACGAATCATGGAGAAGAGAGACGCGAAGTTTAATGAACAGGTCACAGTGAGGAGGGATTATGTGGAGCTGTTGCTTCGCAGGACTTAGGGTGGCGAAATGAATATGCAGCTATTTGCCGATCACTTACGTGCGTCTGCCAGTACATGAGGTATTCAGTGACGACGAAACGCTTCTGGCGTTGGTTCGCTCGGTGAGTGGTGCGCATGATGCATGGTCAAGACTGGAAGAACACTTCGAGAAGAAGAGCATCGCGAACAAGCTCTTTCTTCGTCGTCGTTTCTTCACGACCATAACCCATGCCGCCAGATTCGAAAAAGCCTAGATTGGATGCAAACCAGGAAGTGCTCCAAGAGGCACCACCACCTATCTCTTTGGATACAGTGCTTAAGTCAGCCGATATGGCTGAAGCTGAAACGCGACCACAAGATCATGCAAATGAATCAAGAATCTATGCAGATGCTGGGACTGAAGTCACTAGGGCTCAAATCACTGGTGCTCCCAGCGCAATCGCAATTGATGTGGGCCACAACATAACAAGTGAACACCGCTCAGACCGACCACAAAGACTTAGACGCCCACCAAGGCGATATAATGATTTCCTTTCAGAGCCTTCTTTGTTGGCGGTAGCGACCACCTGCCAACATCGGTGAGTGAAGCGCTCGAGGAAAGATAGTGCCATGTGGAAAAAGGCGATAGACAGCTCCATCACCGACATCATGTGCAGTGCACATTGCGCACTGATGGAAAACAATACGTGGATTTTAGTGCCGCGACCTGTAAACATGAATGTACTCACGTACAAGTGGGTATTGAAGGTCAAGCACGATGAACATGGTCAGATTGAACGATACAAAGCTCAATTGACTGTTCAAGGCTTTGGGCAAGCGTTTGGAGTGGATTATTGGGATTTATACGCGCCAGTAGTATCCGCGGACTCAGTTCGTTTGATTCTGATTCTAGCTTTGCAAAATGGGCTTGCTGTGCCGACACCTCGACTTCATAACAGCATTTCTAAATGAAGATGTGGATGTTGAAGTGTACATGAAACAACCGCTCGGCTACAGTGACGAGACCAGAAGAGTTTGCCTCTTGTTGAAATGCCTGTACTGGTTCAGGCAAGCACCGAGGATCTGGAATCGAGCACTACAGAGATATCTGGAGAAGTTGGGTTCCACAATTTTATGATTGATCCCGGTGTGTACTGGTTACACCGAACTGGCTCGCCTGTCTTA
The DNA here is from genome assembly GCA_023335875.1 of Elongisporangium prolatum. NCBI lineage: Eukaryota > Oomycota > Peronosporomycetes > Pythiales > Pythiaceae > Elongisporangium > Elongisporangium prolatum. The sequence continues at coordinate 9,033 of JAADVW010000802.1, forward strand.
TACTGTTTATGTGGATGACATTTTGGTTGCCGCAAATCGTGACAATACCGAGTGGCTCACTGAATCCGTGCAGAAGGAGCTTAAGCTAAAGGACTTGGGCGAAGTTCATCACCTGTTAGCCATGGAAGTTCACTTTGGCACTGACATGGTAACGTAAGTTAATTACTTGATTGAGCGATTTAGTTTAAAGAACCACATTTATTTTCGGACACCGATACCTGAGAGATGTAATCCAACCAAAGCTGAGCCTTTCGATGGATCGATAAATCGGATTGATCTCCATGGTCGGATCCATGCAATACTTAGTGAAATGCACTCGGCCGGACCTGGCATTTTCTGTCGGCGTTCTCAGCAAGTTCCTTAACCTCTCCAATACCAGCGATTTTCTCAGACTTATGAAATAAAGTATTGGTCACATAAAAAGACTGAACGGACCGCTGGCTGGAGCTCAGCTCGTACAGCAATCATGACGCTTAGCAGCAGTTTTGGGAATGTTCATGTTGTATTGATACAACAAAAAATTGCGTAATGTTTCAACATGTTGTAATGACAGGCAACGAAAACCTCTGATCCGTTTTTTTTTTTGCGCGTTCCTGTACGAAGCAGTCACACGAGCAAGGGGCATTTAGAAATTTGGAATGTATGACGCAGATGTGTAAGATACATGTGCTACACTATTCTGACTCATAACCGTACGCCTCTTCTTCCTCATTCTGATTTAGGCTTCGGCGGACACGCTTCGTCTTACGCTGACCAGTGGTTAAACGCGGCTGGTCGCGGTCGCTGGTACCTTGCACTTCCAGTTTTGGTGCCAGATATCAAAGCAGGTCCCCTGGCCGGCGCGGATGACGTTGCGCAAGAACAGCCGCTTGTAGTCCTCAAGCACTGCTCGCAGAACCAGCTCGTCTCAAAGGACTTCTGTCATTTCGCGCGCAGCTTGATAGAGCACACCTTGCAGGAGCTCCTCTGCCGCATGCGCTGACGCCCAACAACCAGACGGAGCTGGTCGTGGCGATCGACACCACCCATCACCCGATGGTAATCGATAACAACGGCTGGACATGAGGCTGCTTCTAGTTTCCCACCGCGGTGACGTCTTGTAGCGCTTGCTTGGCTTCCAGGAGCGCCAGTGGGCAGGAAGTAGACAGGCTTGTTGTCTACCCAAGACAAAGCAATCATTGACGGAACATCAACATATTGAATGGACTGCGCTCCTCTGTCTTGTTTCGGCGCTTGGCTTTGTTGATAACGACCTTGCAGTGGTCGATACGGTTGGTCGTGATAGTACCAACAGAGTAAATTTTCATCCGCAATAGTTGCAAAAGAAGAGCAACACCAGTGGAGAAGCGATCAATCGCGACCGTTTTCCATGCTTGTAGCCTGTTTTCGTCGGCGACAACCTTGTTCAGGTTACGTACGACTGCTGATGGCCCAGTTTTACTGTTTGTTGCAGGTGTTTCAGCGTGATGCTGTTTCTTGCCTAAGTACAACTCGAACCTACAACTTGTCATAATAAAATGAGATCCTTGTTGTATCGACATTTTGTAGGAAACAACATGTCAACTTGACGAAAAAAAGCAAATCTACAAAGAACGCAGTTCCAATATTGGGGTCAAAATTGCCAATACCATCATCATGTTCTGGCTTGTTTACGTCATCATGTTGTAAAACCGGAAGCACACCACAGTCAAGAAGCAAGGGCCGTGAAGCTGGTTCAACGTCTTCGCTTGCATCATCTGGTTCGTCTTCGTCAACGCTGGAGGCAGCATCAAGATGAGCCACAAACGACGATGGGAGCGTTTGGACAGGCAGAGCAGCCAGGCCGGGGCTTTATTCTTGGCTGGACGGATTTGGCGCCAACTGCATCGGCGACGAAGCTGGACTAGAACTTGAATGGCTTGAAAAAGCGAGCGAATATCTGGAGGCGTCTGTGGTGCTGCATGTGGTGACCTGGTCTGCGTCCTGGTCATGAACGCATCCGTGGGGAGGCGGAACTGGTCGTCGTGCTGACTGTGGGAGGCATGAAGACAGCAATCGTCGTCGTGTTTGTCGTCGGCGCAGCCATGGAGGTTGTCGCGGTGAGCGTCCCAGTAGAAGTTGAGGCTGGAGTCGTCAAGGCTGCAACGATTTCAGCCCGGGAGGGCTCCACAATCGCTGGTGCTTGGAATATAATCAAATGAAAATCAGCCTCCTGCAAAAACGCAGCCACAAAAGCTGATCTTGCCTCGAGAGGACCTGCACCTCATCTCGCTTGTGCTCCATTCGGCGAATTCTGGAATCAGGGTCCAAGCGCTGGGACGCACGTGCCCAGGGAAGGGGTGGCACCGGAGGGATATCGCACCTCGGTTACGAGAAAGGACACGCCATAACAAAGGTCGCATATAGGATTAACTATACTGCTATTGCGTAAAGGTTAACTGTGGATATAATATGTAGTTTAAAACAAGACGTGGTATTGGAGGGGTTAACTGCTACACGACTACTCACTCTGAGTTGGCTGTGCGCGTGCTACTTCACATTAAGGGTACGGCGTGTTATGGATGAATATCGTCACTCCTCCGACCACACCTGGAGATTGCATACCCGGTAGTTATCCAATAGCTAGACGCGGGCATGATTACTAACAGACGATGAGTACTGTTGTTTTAAACCAATTAAAATGCTGAGGGTTAGGTAAGTAGCGTACGCCACTCTCTCCGACATATCCGGTCGGAGGCTTACCCAAAATATGTGTATAACTTTACGAAAACATAGTCCCAGTCATATCACTTTCATATTTGCGCCGCCTCCGACAGATAGGATGGGCTTGAGCGAGCTCAAAGCCAGCAACACAAAGAAGGCAAAATCTAGCGCCGCGAACACCTTCATGAGGTTTTTAGAAACCGACGATGTTGGGTTCGATTACTTCAAGGTCTGTATCGATCGTGACGAAACAGGTAAAGTGTTTGTGTCCGTGATGGACAAATTTGGTATGTATCTCGCATTTCATGAGGGCAAGAACGGAAAGGTTCTGGCCCGTCACTCTGCTGCGCAGTATTATCGCCAGGCAAAGCTTTGGTTGTTTGATTTGTTCCCCCTCCGTCGACCGGCGTGTGAAGCTAAGCTACTCGAGATGGGTAGGACTCTAGAGAACTACTGTATAAAGCGGGAAGGTGGTGGGTACGTGAAAAAAGCGACTGCATGTACAAAAAATGATTTGCGAAAGATGATGGATTATTTGTATAGCAATGCATGTACCTCGAGTGACTACCAAGATGCAGCTTTGCTGTGTTTGATGTGGTACCTGTTCGGCCGCGCCTCTGACTTTGCTCTTGTACACAAGCAGAACGTGTATATCGACGCCGGCAACGTGTTCTTCCTGCGCTTCATGCGAATGAAGCCAAGCGAGGAGCAGGGCATATCGCTTTTCCCTACCTCAGACCTGGTGACTTGCCCACTCCTCACAATCGCTCCCGCACTGATTACCCAAGATGCACCTTCAAGCGACTTGATCGACAACTTACCGCCTCTTCCTGTCCAAGCTTCGCTCAGCCTCAGCCCGGCAACTCCACTCGTCGACATTCCCGACAATATCGAGGCATTTACCTTGGATGAAGCGCCTTCCAGCTCAGTTAGAGACAATTCACTGACGATCCACAGCCACGTCAACCGCATTCTCGAATGTGTGTCGAAGAATGCTGGAGTTGAAGGCCAACTGTCGTCGCATTTTTTTCGTCGTGGCAGTGCACAGCATGCCAACGGATCTGCGGAGCTTACGGCGCGGTGGATCTTCGACCGGGGAGCCTGGAACATGAGCACAACAAACAAGGGATTCAGCTACGTCTTCAACACAAGTAGCGAGGACCACAAGGTGTCCAAGGTCTTGAGCGGATGGAATCCTGCTGATACGGTACCGTTGCTGGATTTGAGCTCATTGGACTCGCAGATGCAGGACCGAGTCAGGTCCGTCCAAGTTCAACTCTTCGTTGCGTTCTTCCAACTAGGCACCAACCACTTCAACGTTAACCAGCAAGTCCTCGCCGTCCTTACCGCTTACCTCGTTCGCCACTACCCGCTGCTCAAGTCCATGAATGCTGCTGGACCTGCGGTAGTACGATTTGAAGCCTGTACCTTGGACTCAAGCTGCTCCCTTGCTGATTTGCTTTCGTGGTCTTCTCATCTTACTGCTGTTCCTCCTTCCAGCGGAAAACCTGAGTCGAACCCAAACGATCAAGCATACGACAAAGCTGAAGAACGCGCGATAATTCGACACCAAGTTTCTGTGATTAACCACTTAATTCGCCACTCGAAGCGGCAGGATCCACGCATGGACGCGTCGGAAGCTAAATTCCTAGGGATAAAGCAAGTGGTGACTGAAAAGCTGCAAGAAACACCCGTTGTGAGCCACTCAAGAAACGTAGAAGAGTATCGTCAATCACTCACCTCAGGGTGACGTGGTTCTCTTGGTACGCGCAAAAGCCAATGCTTTGGAATGCTCCAGAATCGAAGCAGAAGAAGTCCGACGCAAAACAGGCCGTGGCCATAATGAAGCTCTTTCTTGATGACGTTCGTGCTTGATGTCAACGCACGAACTATCGTGACCTTGTTATTTCGCATGGTGAGAAGGTAGAAGGTCGAGTCTTGGTGTTCTTGCGCGAGCAAGGTATCAACTCCGAAGGCGCTAACGCGGTGCTCAAGCATTTGTGCGAGCTTCATCGCGCAGGCGCTTTAGACGACAGGATCGCTGGTTATCGCCGCCTTCTGTTTGCTTCTCTAATCGTTGATCCAGCTCCTGCGTACACGCAAAACTGCTTAGAGCCAGTGTTAGCGTTTAACTTTCATTTTAAATCAGCTGAGCCCACGAGGATACATGACTATTTCGTACGTACCTTGTGACTTCGATTTTCTCTAGAGAACAAATCTGCTGGTCAGTCTTCAATTTGCGGCCAACAATGAAGATCTTCAAGCCAACGAAGAACCCGATCAGCTCTAAGCACGGGTTCAAGACGCTGTGCTTCGCCACCCAGAAGCGCTTCAAGGGCTTCCGCGTTCGAGACGAGGCGCTCCGACACTTGCGCCTGACAATGGTACAGACAGTGGAGACAGCGAAGCACTTATCCGAAGCGATGGACGTCCTCTTTGCTGCCCTAGCCAAGAAGAACAAGCGACGCAAAGAGCTCTCTGACGTGGCCGATTTGCTCAAGCCAGCTTCGGAGCCAGCGAGCGAAGACCGTTGCTACGAGGAAGAATGGGCGACCGAATGCGACTTGACTGAGGAGCCTCTTCATGACGTCCGCTAAATCCTAGATTGGCGTCGAATCAAAGGTAAGACGTATTACCTTGTTGATTGGGAGCCCACCATGGAGCCTCGTGAGAACCTTCCCGTGACGGTAATTGCTCGCTTTGAGCGTGAATGTCGTGCGCTTGTTCGCCGTACTTTTATCGAGGACGAAGCGAAGGAGGACAACAGCCTCAACATGATTGAACATTAATAAAAAAACGTATTGGTCGCGCAATTGCAATATGTATAATCGTCTTTATCCTAAGTACATGAGTACATCAAACAAGCATCGCAGAACACAAAGTTTAACCTCCTTGCGGAACAACAATGTTAACCTCGGCGAAACGCATAATTGACGCACACATAGACACATATAGTGACTCATACAAACGCAATATAGACGCACTCGCACACATACGCCGGCGACTGGTTTTGATCCAGTGCCTCCGAGCCATTCGGCTCGGGCTCTTCCACTGAGCTAAACCGGCAAAGTCTTGATCCGAGGACCCGAGAGGAGGGCGGTCGGCTTGCGCCGTAGAGAGAAGAAAAGAAGACTGAACGGTTTGATGGATTAGCGCAGCCTGGCAGCCAACAATCTCTTTTAGCCTAGAGATAGGTTTTTCTATTGACGCGTGTCCTTTGCGACGGACTGTAATTACGCGTTCGTAAAAACTCTAGTCTAGGTTCAACGTCCCTATTGGTAGACTCCGATTCTTAAATCTCCTCCTCACTTCTGAATTTGCTGGGTGGTGGGCACATCTGTCCCATTTCTTTAGTCGTGTTTTATAGGCTAAAACAGTTTTTTGTCGTTTTTTCTAAAGGAGAGCGTTTCAGACGCTTTCCTCGTGCCTACAAACTCGCTTATAAACTCCGTTTCAAATCGTTTCAATTCATCTCTTTACCCTAGACTTCCCTATCCCTACTGAACTTATTCCACCCATCTTGTTTGCTAGGTAC